>JAAAKG020149584.1:0-10025 GCA_010014905.2 Druon quercuslanigerum
TGAAAAAAAGGTCATTTCAACGTATTACATAGGCAATGCACATTTGTTTGCTACAACTGTTTATTAAGGGGTCCTGATTAACATTCTAAGTTTTCTAGAAATGACACATGTGCGTCCCGGAGATATTTTTGAAAAAAGTTCAAAAAATCTTGTTTAGTACACTGACCCGCCCCATTACTTTTTACAGGAAAATTTTTAACACCAAAATTAAACTAAAGGTCATTCTGAAACATTTCAAAAAAGAGGCGAAAAACACAATTCTGAAGTTTCTATCTGTACTTGGGATCCTGTTAATTTTACAAAAAATGTTAAAAACTTCAATTAAATTAGACGAAATTTTGAGTGTTTCTAAAAAAAATGCAATGGCCTAGCCCCAATAGGTCATTAGTTGTGGCCTCAAAAGTTGGTCACATTTGATTTATTTTTCCGCGCAAATTACTCGTGTTCAGTGTTTATGCTCATATAGGTCACGAGTCATGACCATGAAATATAAACCCAAGGGTCTGTATGTACTGGAAAATGTACTGGTTTGTCAAAAAACAATCAACTGTTTAAAAATTGTTTAAACAATACACTTTACTCTATCTATAACTAGGTTATAATTTGAATATATTTTTTAAAATAATACTTAATGATAAAACGCAATTTTTTAGCCTTTTACAAATCAAACAGAATTTTCATTCACTTAAATTAAATAAGAAGCGAGTGTTGTAACCTCGCAAACCGATTTATATTTTAGTTATTTAGAAATCTTGGAATTTTATCTGCCCTTATTATGCTAAGATTTATGCCGTTCCTTCCAGAATTTGCTAAAGGCTATTTGTGAAGAACCTACTCTTAAATTTATTACTAAAGCCTTACAAAGTAGTCTCTCAGCTATTCAGGGTTGTAAACGGCATATTTATCTGTCCGAATTTGTACTTTCTTAGTCGTCGTCATCTCAAACACCGATCTTAAGCTCTTTATGAGTTTCGCACAATAGTTGTCGCGCTGCACGCGTACAATCGCCAGTGACCGTTTAGAATCTTGGGTTTTTCCAAGCAGCTTAAAAATTTGGTTCAAGTTGCATCTTGCTCGCTTCCCACACCTTAATTATTGTATCCCTTCCACTTTTGTGACGTTACTTACCCTTAGTACCTTCCGTATTAAACTTGCAACTCCAGTTGCAATAGAGCCACCAACGCGTAGCTATCAGTCATTATACTCTACTCTATTGTAAAAAATATCATTCTTACCATCACCTCACTAGTATCAATGGTTATCAATTCATCAACTTACCAACCTTATAACAAAACGAGGAATTTGTTATATTTCTCAAAAAACAAAATTCTGGGATAAAGTATTTCAACGGACTCAACAGTAAGAAAATTTGCATCACGATTACTGGATTACTGAATATCTGTTGTCAAAATGAAATGAAAAAATCTTCCCGCCGCGCGGGTACATTCATCGCGCGTCCGATGAATCTCGCGCTTCGCACTCCTATATTTATTCTTTGGATTTGGAATGCTTGAATAAAACTTCATCATGAAGATCTCTTTTAGATGGCTGTATTTATATGCGTCTTCATATTCTGTATTTTCTACTTTATTAGGTATAGTTAAAGATTAAGTTTCTCAAAGCTCTGTATGCTTTGGAGTACACACTCTTATCGTGACACTCGCACTGCACACTCGATTTTTGAATAACATTTATAAACAGGTTTTGTTCAATCTTTTTTTTCGTAACTAGTCCTTTTTACACAATTTTTATTTTTTTTTATTTTTAATGATATTATTCACGAATAAAACAAAAAGTACGCGTCCTATCAAGCAGTGATTCTTATCTAAATTGTAAACCTTTTTGGGATCACAATTTTTCTCAAATCATCTTGTTTCGTATCCTGCTTAATTTGACCACAAAATGGAATTTTTGATTTTTGATTATTTTTTGTGCAATCAAAATTTGAATTTTCGATTTTCTACCGAAATCCAAAAAATTGTTATGATAATCTTGTAAGGCTTTAAAAAAACGTGTTTCTACTCTTGACTTTTTTTCATATCGTGCGTTGTTTGGCTTAAAATTTGGATTTTCGATTGTTTGTAAAAATTTTGAAAATGCTATAACTCTGAGAATATTCTTTTTGTCAAAACAAGTCCTTAGAATAAATTTTTAGTCTTTTTAGTGCTATAAATGTCCGTACATGAAATTTACAAAATCAGAAAAAAGTGATAAGAAAAATTTGCAAAATGCGAGAGTTATAGTGTTGACTGACGAACGAACGGACGGACAGACATACGCCATCGTAAAAACTTGATTTTCAGATTTAGAGGGTCTGTAAACGTGGAGATCCGTTAAAAAAGTGGGGTGTCAAATTTCGGACAATTCTAATACTTTCTCAATCATAAATGATGAGGATGTAAAAAATACAAATTAACTAATTATACATTATTTATTATTCATAAAGAATGTTATTAAAGGGATTAGTTTTATAACTTTATTTTATGGTAAAAATGTCAAAAATTGAAAAACAAAACATCGCAAAAAAGCAATCTTTGCTAATTGTTGATAATAAAAGAATATGTAAAGAAATTAATTACGTAATAATGCAGGTGATGAAGAAACTAATCAAATAATTGACTGTTTGACTGACTAATCAATAATTACTAAGTATCAAAAGATAGTCGACATCTAAGAAACTTGAAAATTGTTTTGTAGGATGGACTCTCTTCTATACCACCCCAGAAATAGAGTGCCAGGCGCTTTTATTAGTATATTAGTCCTATTCAGGAAACTACTTTAAGAAAAGCGCCTAATACACTACCTCCATGGTAGTGTGGAAAAGAGTTCATTTTACGAAGCAACCTTCAAGTTTCCACGAAGTAGACTATCTCCTGATACTAAGAAATTTATCGTTAAATCAATTAGTAAATTATTTAATTAGCCTTTTCATCACTTGCATTAAAACGTAATTAATTCGTTTACATATTCTTTTATAATCGAAAATTAAGAACAATTGTTTACACTGTGATGATTAGTTTATAAACTTTAGGCATTCTCAACATCAAATAATACAAAATTAAGAAACTAATCGATTTAATAGCTTTTTTTATATGATAAATATTCTTTAATTAATTTTGACATTTTTTCGATGACAGCCCCACTGGTTGAAGTCGGCGAAAAGTTCTTATTAAACAAAAACAAACTGATAGTTCAAACGTTTCTATCAAAAAACGGCTGAACAATCGCCAGTTGTGTTATACAAATCGAATGAAAAAGTTTCATAGGAAAAATTTTTCAGCCGCGTCAAGCTGAATACGAAGATATGTTTGGTTTTACGTTTCGGCTACATTTTTTTATCGATAGATTTTCCTGGATGGACAATTCTTCTACAAGGTTTCGGGCGCTTGTCGATTTGTTGCATCCGTCACCTCAATTTGTGACCTATATGAGCTAAGACTTTTTTTTTAATTTTAAGTAGAATTTAGACCTCTATAATTTATTCAGTTAACGCGTTTCTGCAGTATATGTACGAAACGAGCAGTTTTGAAAAAACTTTTTTAGCTACAAGTACTTCAAAATAGAAGAAAAAAGTTATTTTGAAGAATCATAACACTTGATTTATGAAGACTAGAAGATTATATTTTTTTACATTTACGCATAATTAGCAAAGTATTTAAGTATTTAAAAAAAACGTCTTGAACACAACTAATTTGCGCTGAAAAATATCCCCGGGACGCGCCGTTTTAGCCAAAAACGCGCTTTATTAATTTCATACGGTGTAAAAGTATCAGAAGCCTGAATATAACCAAGTGAAGATGCATTCATTCAGTTTTGATTCGGCAAAGACATATGTTATTCATTATTCATGTTGCAATGATCTAAATTTACAAATTTCTTGTTTACATTTAAAATCATAAGATAATGCTATACATGATAACTATATTCTTTAATTTTGATAACTAAATGTTTTCAGTTTTGTAACATTATATATTATAAAAGAAATATAGTAAGGAATTGATGAAATTATAAAAATTCTTCACATTTTCAAAAAGTTTGACCTATATATACGTAATGAATCTGTCATCACAAATTTATGAAATGCCGTATCTAAGTTCACTAATATTTGGAGAGCGTATCACAATACATATTATTGGTGAGGCTAAACGGGGAGAAATTCCAAGAAATGAATTCACGGAAGCGCGTGATGTTACGTAGAATTTCCATTTACTTTATACATTTTTGATATAAACTAAATAAAAATGATACATAATATTTCCCACTATGTATAACTTTTCCACCTGTGGATACACGTTATAAATTAATCACGTTTTGTTTGTTTACTCTTCATTTATCGTTTACAATAGTATAAATAATTAATACATCAATTTTGTATTATATTGAAGTAAAATAATATTCACAATAATATTTATATTTCATTGACAACAAAATAAGTATGGGGTTGGAAATCTAATTTAGGATTTTCTGAAGATGACTTACGTGATTGTTCTTAATTATTTGAGTGGTTTGCCGTGAGGGACTTTGAGTTTGTTCGAGTAAAAAAAGTAGGCGTAGTTTTCAAGTTTTTAAAAATATTATTATGGAGTTGCAAATATAACTTGGGGATTTCTGACGGTAACTTATATGTCTATTTCAAATTTTGTAATTTTTGCATCTTTTTACGTGAGGACACTTCGGATTTTTTGAGGTAAGAGTGATAGAGGTGGTCTTGTAGGGTTGTTCCAGTTTATTATTTGGCCAGAAATATAACTAAGGGTTTTCTGAAGGTGCCTTGTGTGATTATTTCAAATTTTTTTATTGTTTTTGTTGTTATTGATTTTCAAGTAATTTTTAAAGATAACATGGGTGATTATTCAAAAGTTTCAAATTTTTTGACTGTTTAATTCAAATGAGAGTTGAGATACGGTTCACTCCAATTCTGATTGGTGCCACTGTACCGGAACTAGTTGACCTTTTATGAATTTTGATTGGCTTGAGTTGGCGCCATTTTCGAAATCACAATTTTTTTGCAAGAGAATTTAACACAAGCTAGAAAAAACACTCATCTTACGAACATTATACATTTTTTAGGATGTTAGTTATTAAAGTTAGGGAACAATAATATTTACTTTGAAACACATAATAGTTCAAAACTTTCATAAAGAAAAGCATTAATAAAAAAGAACACTGTTCAAAGTTTTCGCGTCCCATGAAAATATGAAAGTTCCGGATCTCTAGTTCAGGTGAAAATGGTATGGGTGGTATCAGGGGGGTGTTGAAATTTTTTATATGGCCTAAAATATAGCTTGAGCTTTTCTAAAGATAGCTTGTGTGATTATGTCAATTGTTTAAATTTTTTGTTTGCACTGCCAAGAGGCCCTTGGGATTTATTCAGGTAAGAGTGGTAGGGATGGTTTTCAGGGGTTTTCTTTAACTGTTTCGGTATCCGATTCAATAAGATAAATAAAATAAATTATCTATTTCCCTTATGTTTATACGACTTCACATCAAAGAAAACACGAGACTAACGTTTGTAGGCGCGCGCCGGTCGACTTCGACTGTATTTTCATACTTGTATAACGTGCAAAGTGCATTAATCTCCGCATAGCAATGTAAAAATATCTATAAGTACTTTAAATAAGAATAGCTAACCGGCAAAGAATAACAGTGGACGAGTTGCTATTGTATTTTAAAATATACAAAACCGTCGGTCAAAATGACCAACGCGCGCGTACTCCCGGGTTAAGCAGATCTTCAGCACAAAAAACTTCAAAAATTATTTTTATCCGCAAGACGATTGAAAAACTGCAATTAGTTAGCAAGTAAATTTACAATTTATGATGTCATCGTCAACTGTCTACAATGTTTTTGACTAATTTCAAATATATACATATATATATATTTGGTATTTACTCTTGAGGATACATTTATTAATGCATAAAAAACAATGTCCTTTTTCCTTTACGACAGCTTACTGTGTTTTAAACTGCATTACAAGAGTTGCTCCATATTTTCTCCACTGAACATCATATGTGCAAAGACTTGATCCGAACTTTTCGACGTGATAAGAAAGGTAAGAAACTTGGTGATAGGACTTAATTAAAAGTTCCTACATGGAATTCACTGTCACGTCGCGTAGAGTTGAAAGGGTACAAGAAATAGGAGAAGAGGGTCAAAAGCCCTACAGCAATGACAATTTTTTGCAACTAATTCTTTTTACCACGATCCATAGAAAAAGTCTTGTGCTTTCTGGTAACACCTCCCGGAGTCAAGACAAACTTGACGGGATTTAACAAATAAAATACTCGCTCGCGGAAATGGCATTTAATATAAGATTCTTCTGGTAAAAAAGATCGTTATTCGTTCTGTTTTTTCTTCACGACCCCGTTCTCATATCCCCCATCCCTTCCACCCCCTTCCACCAATCACTACTCTTCGCGCTACCAGCACCACCCTTCATCTTTCGAATTCTTTAATTTCAAATCGACCCTTCCCTGCGTTGCACGACCTCGTAAATACTTTGTAACCTGGTAATTTCTGTCCATAAACGATAATCTATGAAAGTGCCCGAACGAAATCGACTGTGGAAAACGAGATGAATTAGATTCGCGATTTTTTAATGGAAAACCGGAATAAATCTGATCGAGGATGAGAAACGGCTATAATTTTTTTCACGTATAATGGATTTAATCAACAAGGCTAGTTTTCTCGTAAAAATTTATGTTTCATGTCATTTCAAATTTAAATGTTTTTATTGAAGTAGCTATAATTAATCATGCGTGCAGCTTTATGAAATTTTGTATGAATACTTCCAAATTCTTAAGGAAAATAGTAAAACCAACATTGTTTATTGGTTATAAGGTATCTAGTTATTTATGAGAAAGTTTTATTTTTAGTAGCAAAGACGACTGAGAAACGTATTTCAATTTAAAAGTTTATGTGAATAAATTGCATGTCACATGAATTCAGAGACATTTTCCTGTTAGTGACTTCTTTTGAGAGAATCGAATTTAAGTTTTTAAACTTCTTTGAATTGGATATTTAATCGCAATATGATGCTCATAAATTAGTATTAATTCATAATAAGAAATTATTTTAGTCATTTTCTTTTTTATAATGATAACAATGACCAAAAAATAGTACAAGCCTTATAAATGTAATTACAGTTCCAACTATACTCAAAAACACTATTTTTTCCTAAAGTTCTCTTATACTTCTTTTTTAAAAATTTTTAAGGCAAAGTCGGGTGCCGTGGCCAGTGGATAGATAGCCTCGGCCACATATGATTTTGAATGAATGGTACTCTCTACTGTGACAAATCAATGTTGTTTTCTCATATAATTGGCCAAAAGCATAAATTTACACGTGTTGATTTTTCGTGATTTCGTCTACAAAAAATAAGGTTTCTATCTAAACTTTTAGGATTTTTGTTAACACTATTTTTAATAGCCTATTTTCAAGTTTATTTAAATCGCCGTTTCCTTCTACAAGTATACTTCTTATAAAAACTATTTATAGATTTTTGGTAGATATCCTGACGTCATACCTAAACTTCATTACTGATATTTTGGTCGAAATCAGCAAAGTTAATCACGAAAAAGCTGTGTCCGGTACTATTTGACTCTCCCCTATACCTGCGAATGTGATTTTTTTATTTTATAATCCACTTCAAAGGTCATTAAATACTATCGAAAATATAAAATAATTTTAAAGTGGTTCGGTCCAGCTCAGAGTAATTTCTCCAAATTAAAAACTTACAAATTTAAAAATTAAAAACTCTTGAATTTTAAAGATTTATAATTTAAAGTTCTACAATCTTAAAGAATTATAACTGAAAACTCTTGTATCTTGAAAATATAGAATTGCATCACGAAGGAATAGTACGGAGTGGTATCAACCTATGCGTTTGGTAAGAAGAGGTCGAGCCACGAACGTCCAAGAATTCCTTATGTTTGTCACGAATGAATATCCAGGGGCAGTTCGGCGCGCATGTGCATTGGCGATAGCGCTGTCACGTGTTCTAGCAACTCCCGTATGTTATATTTGGACATATCGATGCAAACGTAGGTTATGTTCGTTTGTGCCTTTATTTTTTTGAGCGTGTATCGCGTTACTAAATTAAACACGAACAGGAAAGTGGCATCAGAAATACGAAAAGTATCTAGAATGTGAAAGCACTACAATGAAATTATTATTATCATTTAGGGAGTACGCCAGTAAGGGATAAAGTTAATTCAAGTTAACAAAATATGCTCGGTTATTATGTTCAAAAAGTTTATATTTTATGTGCATTAAATAATTGAATGTAATAATTATTTTATAATAATGACAATGCAAAAAATAATATACATTTTTTAATGTCTAGTTACACATATAGCTGTTGAATCATATTGAAAAACTATTATTTCTATGAATGTTGTATTACAGAAATGAAAATATTCATTTTTAGGTTATCATATTCTTCAATGTGTAGAAACATCTAGACTTGTATATTCAACTATTACAAACACATACTTGCTCTGTAAGCTGCATGCATTTCTCAAACTTCAAATATGTACTTTTCAGTTTCATAAAAGATTCACATTTTATTTGTTTAAACCGAGAACACAGCAATCAGAAATCGTAACTGTCCCTGGGTATCCATTCGTGGTAAACATGAACGAATTATTGGGCGTTCATGGTTCCACTTTCCACTTACAGGGATATTACTCTTTACTATTTCTTCGTGAATTGCATATTTTTCCATTTTTTTAATATTTTCAGGATATGTCGTTTTGAACAATTTTGCTTGTTTGGAATAGTTTAATTTTGAAGCTTTACAATTGAATGTTCTTCCATTTTAACAATCTGCTTTTAAAATTTCTAATATTTGCAAATGAGGACTCTTCAATAGGCTGGGGCGAAAAACCAACATTGTGCGTCCAGGAAACGCCTGGGTGCGGAGAAGTGTCCCAGTCCAATCCGAAACTCAGCGCACTTTGAAATTTTGAAATCGGATAACATCTTTAGTCTGTTCTTTGAGGGTGAAATCTCGAAATTTCACTAAAAAGCACTAAAATTTAAGGTTTTGCAAAAACGGACTTAAAATCGATACCGATGCCTTCCAAGCGTGACTTTACGATGAAAAGTCATCAGGGGGTACTTAGAGGTCCGTACCAAATCGCCAAAGTCATCCCATGCCAATCCTCATGGAGGGGGAAATGGCTCAAAATTGCGTATTTTCGAGTAAAACGCTTAAATACTTATGCAGCTCCTAGCTCACTGAGTTCTACTACTTCGAGTGACCCAGAGCCCACCACGTGGAGGTAGCTGCACATCGGGCTCCACCCACGCCCTACCCAACCAACCAACCATATGTAGAACGTGCTTATTTAAGTCTCACAGTCATTAATTACACCCACAAAGTCTTTCTTAATGTCAAATAAGTTGATAGTCTTTCGAGAAAAAAGTGTGGCGCGTATCTGTCGGTCCCGAGCCTCGAGACCGATGCCTTGTCTGGACACCTCGGTTACCAGTCTAACAGTTCTTTCCACCGCTACTGTGTGACAAGGGAAAGATGTAAAGTCCCAGTCTGGTACCAAGCCATCGACCATAGATAGCTTAGCGGTAAGTTCATCCTCTGTTATATAGGAATTAAAACTGGAGGTACAGTAAGAGAAACGTCTGTCTGTTCCAAATCAATCATTTCTGTGTACTCATTAATTCCAAAATAAATTTTTGGCACAATATTGTATCTAACAGTTGTCTGTTGCTTATGTTTAGCTTCCAGGATTTTGGTCACTGCGTCTTGGCGAACGGTAAGCCTAGGATCGGTTACCATTCCAAGAAGCATATTTTCTGGCATGGCAGAGAAGCCGTTTGTCTGAATGGAAGTGTTTACCACATTTCGGTACTTCAGGGGAAGAAACCTTGACTACTGATTGATACTGATTGATATACTGTAAGCATAAAACTAATACTTGCAGTTTGTTTGTGGGTCTTTTTGTTGATATGTATAATCTCAGAATTCTATTTGCAGTTGCTAGCCAGCGAGCCATGTTGATGGG
>JAAAKG020149585.1:0-10024 GCA_010014905.2 Druon quercuslanigerum
GTACCGGCTCAGGGATCGAACCCCGGACCTCTGAGGTGAAGTCCGAGCGTCTAACCACTGAGCCACCGAGGCTCTAGCAGAATCTTACTTTGTCATTTATTACTGGCGAGAAATTTCGGAACTTTGATTTACTATTCACTGGAATGTCTCACGATTATGGCAACGACGGCCACTTTCAACTACTGATTCAAAAAAGTGTAGACTTGTCTTCGTCAAATGATTCTAACTAGGGTAGTTATAATGACATTTCGACAGAGTCTATGGAGATCAGCGACGATGGAAACTTATCGTTAACCCCTGATTTAGCAAAAATAAAGAAAACAACAACAACAAAATTCAGTGCACCACAATAAGAAGACAAATGTGAAAGCTCCACAGCATACGGAATGGAGGAAAAAATGTTGATTATTAATGCCAGATAATATTTTGAAGTGAAAATTAAGCGAATAACAACAGAGTGGAAAAAAGGGGATTTTTCGAAACCACATCAGAAAACTGGAAGACCTCGCATTGAGTGCGACGAATTTTAGCAGGGTGTATTCAGAAGAAAAATTCACGATTTTTACACGCAAAAACAATTTCCGGCGGTTTATGATCTTCATGATCAATTAAAAAAAGATATTTCTGACTTGCCTGAATGTAGCCTCACTACATTGAGAACCTGGATGACCAATTTGAATTTTTCGTACACTAAATTTAAAAAATCCCGTGTGGATGGACAGTTACAGAATTGCTGCACAAGTTAGTAAATAATAATTAGTAGAGCATTGACCAGTCCACTGAATATTGTCTAAAACATGTTGGGGAGGAAATTTTCATCGTTTCCTTAGGTACACATTATTTTTGTATGCAAATTTCAAATGCGATGAAGTATGTATGTGCTCAAAATTTTTTTAGGATAGGCTGAAAAGCTCTTAAAAATCATTGTAGTTAAAAGAAATTCAATTAATTTGTTGAAAATTCAACAAACTTCATAAAAAGTTATTCTTTTTAATTGAAAATTCATCTTTTTGGGTTGAAAATTCAATTTTTTGGTGGAACATTTATTTTCCTACTGAAAATTTGTCCTTTTGGATTGTAGATGCATCTCTTAAGTACCTGTGGAGTATCAGATGGTAGATCTAGGAAAGCATCCAGAGGTGACTATTGTCACCTTAAACGCTCGTGGCTGCTCGTAATTGTATACCTACGAAATCGTTGCAGGAGTTTTCAAGCTTCGCATTAAATTAACTTATAACGTACTAATCTCATCAGTCAATTGACTTAGTCCGTGGCTATCAAGTATAACCGGGTTAATCCCGGTAAAATTTTTCAATAAAATAATAATTTGGCGCAGGGATATGGCGACCCCATCGCCCGAGAGTTCCGGCTCTTACAGTCAGCCACGTTGTAGTATCCCCTGGCGGACCAAAGGACCAAAGAAAGTACCTAGTAGTATCTAGTAGTACCCCTTCCGGATCGTACAAAAAAACAAAACAAAAAACATTAAGATGAACCTTTAATTTATATAAATTCGGATTCTACGTTCAATTTTCCGTGAAAAGGTCACGGAATAATTGCAATCGTTTTTTTCCAGGAGTTAAAAATATTTAAAAAAATGCAATACCTGTCATTAACATAGGTTGAAGGCGACTTTAGGCGCATCTTATTTCAGTAGCAGTATACTACCTAAGGGACTATGAATGCGCTTGAAGCCGCCTTCAGCAGGAGTTGACAATTTTGTTACATTTTTACCGCTGCCAAAAAGAACTATTGCAATTACTCCGTGACACTCTAATGGGAAATTTAACGTAGAGTCCGAATTGTAACAAGTTAAATGGTCATCTTGCTGTTTTTTAATTATTTTTCATGGTATGGAAGAGATACTTTGTGGATATTACTAGAGTAAGCTGTTGCAAGAACATCATTTAAAATGGCCCCGGGACAACTCAGAAGGGACATCATTACCTGTTGGTAAGGAAGCTCGCCGGCGCAAAGAGGATACATGCAGAGGTTACATGGACGTTGAATCAATATGCACCTGGAATATGCTCATAAAACGTCTCAATATTTAAGAGATAGGTTATCCTTTTTACCTTTGCAGATAGCCGATAATGCCAACATGAAAACTAGGAGATCAAAAATCCACCAAAAACTCTTTCTCAGGGTGGACAATTTAGCTGAAGCTAATACTGCTCTCGCTGATTTGCTCCCTGAAGATATTGATCTCTGGAATCTGAACTATGTAGTTTACGAGAAGGCGGTCTCCCTGCTTAGCGATAATAGAAGTAATGATACTTCAGTATGCCTGAGTAAGACTTACAAACGTAGTGCATGATAGCTACGCAACATCAAATAAAAAATTCACTCCAAAAGTTAGGAAACTTGCTCGCAACTCAAGGAAAGAAAATCACACGAATTCCACCTTTTCGACATCTTGTCTGTTTAACAAACCGTCATGTGCCGTTGAAAGTCCGCCAAGTCGAGAAGAGATTCAAGCCTTCTTAGAATAAGCAACTGGAGACACTCTTAACCTGGATGAAGAAGGTTCAGAAATTTCATGCTTTCGTAACTTTTGCCAAAGGCAGCTCTTCCAACGACCAGAGGAAGGCTATCTGCTAATTATTGCTATAGAAGTGAAGAAATGTATCGCTAGAACTAAGAACTTTTCAGCGCCAGGGCCAGATAAAATCAACAACTTTCGTTGGAAGAAGTTCAATTCTACGCACCAACATGTAGCTTGTATGTTTACTACTTTTTTAAACAGAGAAAACCCCATCCCGCAGTGGCTAGTAGTGGGTAGGTCCAAAAAACTACCGGCGCATAGCCTAATTAAACACCAGCTACAAGATATTCACTGGCAGGTTTCAGAGAAAACATAAAAATAGACAGGTGTATTACCCAGGATCCCATCAGGTATCAAAAAGCAATCTGTATTTGGATAGATTAACTACCGAAGAAATTCAATAACACGAACCATGACTACTTATCAAGCTCCCTGAGTGCCTAAAGGTGCATTCAAAAATAGTGAGATGTATAAAACTGAGTGCTCTTGTGGCAGACAGGGTTTGTCATAACATCTGACAAAAGACAAGTGACTAAGAGCTATGTCACATATAAGAGGGGGGTCTCCCAAGGAGACTCTCTAAGTCCGATACTTTTCTGCATCTCCCTCTTGCCTCTATCTATTGTGCTTCGAGGCAAAAGCTCTGGATACCTATGTGGCCCGCCGAACGGAAGAGAATTTAAGGTCTACCACCTTTCATACATGGGCGACCTTAAACTTTTTGCCTCTTTTAAAGAGGATCTTAAAATCCTTGTGACGGCGGTAAATACGTACTCTAAAGAAAATTGGCATGAGCTTTGGACTGGACAAACGTGCCTGCGTCCATCTACTCAAAGGAAGACTAGAAAATACATAATCGCGTGACGATTAAGATCTTCAACTCATAGGTGGAAATACCATTCAACATCTTGGTAATGGAGAAACATATGCATATCTTGGAATACTGCAAGCGGAAACCCAAGATGTACGTGTACTAAAAACGGCCCTTGAAAAAAGGTATCACCAAATTGTCAGAAAAATCTCGGCTTCCGAATTATCTGGGAAGATTAAGATCCAGGCGATCAATATTCTGGCTGTTCCTTTACTGCTCTACACGTTTGGTGCAGTAAAATGGAACGTCGATGAGTTGAATCAACTTGACTGAAGCATACGTAAGGCGATGACAAGCTATTGAAGTCATCATCCTAGATCTTCCGTACCTTGTATATACCTCCCTCCAGAAAAAAAGGGTAGAGGTTTGCTGACCTTAGACTCTCTTCATCGAAGAATGATTCTAGCTACAACTTGCTAAGTTCTAAAAAGCACCAATTCAATGTTCCGGCGTTTCTAACCGTGCCGTAAATAGTTTCGCAGGGGAGCTTGGTCTCCAATTTGATTCCACCTCACTACACATGGCCTAGCATCAACAAACAGCTTTAGTGCTCAAAAGTCGTGTACAGGAAGCAGAACGTTTGCTTCTAGTAAGAGAACATGAGAAAAAGCCTCTTCATGGTAAATTCTGCGGGAACTTCAAACAAAATCTTTTTTATTTTTGTTTGAAGTTTTTGTTTTTAACAAAGTTTTTTTTTGTTTTATTTTTTCAGATTGCAATTGGAACATTTTTTTATTTATATTATTTTATTTGATTGTTTGGTTTGGTCCAAATTTGGTCGTTGGATTCTTGTTTTTTTCAGGAGTTTTTATCAATTTGATGATTGGACGTTAAATAGGATTTTTGATTTAGATTTTGATCTAATTTAAATTTCTTAAATTTTAAAGAAGAACTATCGATGGGCCTGTCCAATATGTTTCTTAAACCTGCTGGATTGAAATCGGAAACTGAAGAATTTCTTTTTTATTGTCAAGCCGGCGTTAAAGATACATTACTTTACCGTGAGCGCATAGTAAATATACCTGTAGACGATACCAACTGCCGAGCGTGCAATCAAGAGTCAGAAACACTTGGACATGTTCTGAGTGGATGCTCAAAGCATGCACGCTAGGGGTACATAGAGAAACAAAATGCAGTTCTAAAAGTGTTATATTACCATCTTCGGAATTACTAGGCTGTTGATCCAATGCCCGTCTTGCTGTGCGTTCAGGGGGAAATTGGGTCCGTTGTGGAGAATGATCAAAAGCCTGTTATTATCTTCCAATATCTGAAGACCAAGGTAATTTACGTGATTGAATTCTCGGCACAGGCCGACTTTGTGCCGAGCTGTGCTTATGAGATCACTTCATCTGGTCCGTCAACACTGTTCCTCCTAACATTGTACAAATGTTGCTAGCTATAAAAAAAGTATGCATCCAAGGCTAGAGACCGAACTCTACGGAACAGTTTTGTACGAAGTATCTTGCGTCAATTTGCCGTTTTTGCTTACCTTCTAGGATACAAGTACCAGCAGTGGACAACACACACGTTCCAGTTACTTTAGGATTGCTTGCTTTAAGGAACCTTGATCGTAGTTGCCGGAGTCTTCAACTTCTCACAGAATAAATATATAATCGCCCACCCGCCCATCATGAACTTGGCTGCAACCCAGTCCATGAATGGCGGGGTAAAAACCAGGCTTTGCCCAATATTTCAAATTATGCAAACAATTCTTATCAGATCACTTGATTGTATTACAAAAAAATGTTTCCGAAACTGATAATATATGACAAGACAGCTCCGTGCAGAATATTCAAAAACAAAAATCCAACTCTAAGAAAAATGACTCCGACATATCTACAAAAGGTGTTCTCCCTTTGTTGTATTTGTTGAATTTGACGGCTATATTGGATGCAGCATTGCTACTGACATGATATTCTGTTCCAGGCAGGCAGAGAACGAAGCAAAAGTCATCACGCAGAGTCTATTAATGATTTCGAAATGCTTGTCGCTTCCCGTGGATCGTCGAGACGCCCCTGGAGCTACCGTTGGGGGCCACAGCATGCGGAATGGTAGTGATGGTAAGCTGCAAGAGGGTCAGGAAGATCTCAACAATTAAACAGCTTGTCAGCAAGAACATAAGCGACGAACGGTAAGCAGTGAAACATGAACTGTGCCTGCTGAGGTTGATTTGGCTAGAATTAGCTATTTGCAGCCAACCTCCTTAACGGGAATACCGTGGTAGAGAATCAAGTGGGATATAAAAATCAAAGAAAAATTGGTGCTTTTCTATTACGAAAGTGCGAAGTTTGAAATTAAAATCGAACAAGTACATGGATGGTGAAGTATATCAGGAGCAATCTAAGCATCTCAGAAGACCGAGCAATAGAGATTAAACAATAGGTTGATTTGGCGTGGAAGAACCTCGACAATGAATATCATTTAAGGAAGCTACACCGCTGAACTCGCACTCTCCTCCCACCTGCACCTACATACTTGTACCTACATAAACGTCTCTGCGGCTCACTATAAGGATCGTCTCATCACTCTTATATCTATCCTTTGTATGTTGCAAATACTTTGAATATCTGATACAGTAATAGGTATATTATGCACTTATGTGATTATGTAACTCTGTATCTAAAATTTTGTATTAGCAAGCTTGTTTTTAAAGGTGTTAATTTACTCAACTATTTTTTGCGTTAATAAAATTAATACGGGTGTAGGATCGCGATAAACTTAATATTATTTTGTGGCTGAAAATATTTTTTTTCTTAGCCTTTTACTGACATGTGTTTTTCACGGTATTTTAAAACAATGTATTTTTTCACAGTGACCTCATGAATATTTTTTTTCACGGCGTTTTTGAAAAAGATTTTTCTTTATAGCTTTATTCCACAGGGTTTTTTTTCATAAGCACCGGCGAATTATTAGATTAATTATAGGAAGAAATATAGTAAAATAACACAGGCCGACAAATTTTTTTTTTCTCAAAACCCAAAAACCAGACTATACTTTTCATAAGGTTATTGACGCGCTGAATCTGAATCTGGCCTGAAAATCGCTTAAGGTCTGACTTTTGTCGAGCTATTCTAAACTAAAAGTTCAGAAAATGCTGTTTTCAAGCACTTTTTGAAGGATAAACGGTAAAATGATGGGCCAAGTATAGGGTATAGACAAGAGAAGGTTTAATTACTATTTAAGGATAAAGGCCTGGTTGTTTGACGCGTTTGTTTAGGTGGTTTTGTGTTATGAAGTGGAGGTCTGGGGAGGGAAGCAGTATAGGAAAGTGAAAAGCATGCATAAGAGAAGAAGTAGGAAGGGAAAAAATGGTTACTAAACCAATTAAGAGAGCCTGGAGGTTTGAAGAAAAACTAAAAAGGGGAGAGGAATGCAGAATAGCACAATTATGTTTGGGCGAAATTCGGAACAACGAGGCGAGAGGCAATTTGGGAAATTCAAAATGGAAGGAAGAAAAGAGAAGGGTTTGTAATATAAAAGAAAGGGTAATGGAATGTCAGGACATCGAGTTAGAGCTATTAGTAAGACAAGGAGAAAAAATAAGGACAAAGTTTATAGATACGAGGTACAATAGATGGTATATGATGTTTAAAGGGTTGACGGTAATGGACGGGGAGTGATGTGGATGAATAAATTGGAAGAATTAAGAAAAAGCAAGGGAGTAGGGCAGAGCCAAACGGGTAATCCTGAAAAAGAAAAGTAAAAAACAAAAATTGACTTTAATATCGTGGAAAATGCATTTTTATGGTAAGAGGAAATGGAAGCCCTGGAAAATCGCTCATTCGTAGAGTTAATATTATTATTACTGTTTATATTACGTAATGCGAAATAGTAGAATATAAGTAGTTGCTAAGTTAGACCAGTGCTTAGCACGCTCTTTACCAGGGCAGGGTAGTCTGCCCTGGCTGCCCTACGACCTACTTTCAGGGCAGTACCTACGAGCTTGGCCAGGCCATCCCTTTTCTCAGGGGTCCGTTGTTGGAAAATGGGCAAAAATTTGAGATTAAAAAATTCTTAATTTTGCAATCAGCGATTAAAAAATAATATATTTGGAATATACGTATTTTTCTGATCCCGAAGACATGTAATTTGTCTATAAACGTTGAAAATTTGAGAAGTATTTAGTATTAAATTGAATATTAGGCTGATGATTCTTGACATCAAACTCCTTCAAATTTCCAACATTTCTAGGAAAGCAATTTATCATTGGAATCGGAAAAATTGGTAGATGCTAATTATGCTATTTTTAAATTGCTAGTTGGGAAATTTAAATTTTTTAAATTGCCTTACTTTAACATGCCTGTGGTCAAAAGACCCTTGCTGGAGTAAGCTCACTCCCACTAAGATCCATGAAAAGACCAAAAAGTAGTAGAAAAATTAAGCAGGGTCGAGCCTGTCCATGCCTGAAAAGCAAGCAACAAGTTTGCTAAGTTAAATAGTTGGTGAAGTGGAATATTTAACAATATTGTTTAAATAATTTTTAATAATGTAAACAAATACCATTTGTCTAGGAAATGTATATAAATTTGCGGAAAAACGTGCAATTGTTATTGAAAAATTACGGTTTAAACAAATTAATGTTTTCTGAAAGTAAATAATAATTTATCGTTTATACAATTCGAAAATATTTTTAAATAAGTGTATGTTATTAACGATTAAACCAGAACCGCTGGTTAAAAGTCGCTGGTTAACAAAATCATTCTTTCTTTTTAGGCCGTAAAAAAGTGCGCATTAAAAAATTGCAATATAATAATGTGTTAATAAGAACGATCAATATAACTCTGCACGCAGACCATAATAAAAGAATTTCCTATTAAAAAAGGCGCTTTTATATGCCTTTTAAAAGTTTTAATTTTGTACACGTTTTTTCATATCTATTTTTTTCATATTTCGTATATTATGCTTGGTGCACGGAAGTAAAATAAAACCGCGCATCCTATCAATATATAATTAAACACAAATTTGCAATTTTTTTTTAAATTAACAACTTCTGTCTTATTATTCATTTTCGTAGCTTGTGCCGTTTGTCAAAAAAATTAATTTTTTTATTTAAATGTTATTTTTACGAATAAAACAAAAACTACGCGTCCTATCAAAAAGGGATTGTTAACAAATTTTTAGATTTGTTTAGAGTGCACGAATTTAGCAGATACATTTTTTTTCATATCTTGCACAGTTTGACCGCAAAATGGAATTTTTATTATTTTTTGTGCGATCAAAATTGGAATTTTTGGCTTTTCGACAGAATTCAAAAAGTTGTTATGACAATCTTGTAGCGTTTTCAAAAATCAACGATTTTCTTCATGAAGGATTAGACATTGTTCAAAAGCGTCGAACTTGTCAGATTAATTTTTTATTTGAACAATGAATATCTATAAGAGTTTAAATTTTCCTGAATCCCTATACTGCGTGGACATATTTTTTCTACAATTCTGTCCCTTTTGTTTGAATAGTTGAAAAACTTTGATACTCAAAGTTCTAACCAGGAATTTATTCTTCAGAAAACCCTGAGGACTAGAGCGATGCCATTAGCCTCATATCAAGGCCCCCAGGAATATGATTAGTGAGGGTAAGAGTGATACAGAAGCTTCTCAAAAGCGGCGGCTAACTTAATTAAGTGGCTCGCAACGCGCGGCTCTGTGCCATTAGGTTGGGCAAGATCGGTCGCTAATTTCCAATTACTTTCATTAATCACAATTTTCCATTTGGAACACCTTTGATCATAATATTGCACTTCAGTATAAATTTCTGTTGACTTCACTTTCCACGCACTTTTGGTATGATTGATGTCCACTTAACAAAAATATGTAATTTATTGAAAATAAGTTTTATACAACACATTCATGAATACGGCCGTTTTTAATGTCCCTTTTCAGTTTATAGGCATGTAAGGCCAAAATATATCTATGCGCGAATAATTTTTCACGGTAAAGGTATACGTGGCTATTCCATATCTATGACCTTAAAAAGCGGCAGTTACTACTATTTTTCTTTTACTCAGAACTTTCCGTATAATATAGATACAGTGCAATCCTTCAATAGCCCTCCCTTCTATAGCCCTTTCGAGAATTGAGGCCGCGCCGCAGGTAGGTGTAACAGGAGCTGCGCGGGGTGCGCGGGATCTGCAATTGTCAATCAGGCGAGCACTCAGGCGTGAACAGCGAAAAGCAGAGCGGACTATAATGAGTTAGTTCCAACCCACCGTCAGCCCCAAAATCGGCACTATAGAGGAGTTTCACTGCAGTTGCACATTGTAAACATATATATGCTATTTGCTACTTGTGCATAATAAGTATTTATGCTAATTTGGTCATTTAAAAGCATATTTATTATTATTGCTTAATTATAAGTATAGTATAAGTATAGTATAAATATAGGACATGAACATTATAATTTAAAAATGGGTTAAAGCACCTACGCAGGGTCTCCCTGAGAGCAACTGCCATTCATGAAAATGACATTTGCTCCTAGCAAAACCATGGTAAATCACACTATGACCACGTCTCAACACCTAAAATGAATGCTCAATATCAGGGTGAGGAAAAAGTATGGAAACCCCAGAAAATTTTAGAAAATTTAAAATAGAAAATTAAAATTAACATGAAGTC
>JAAAKG020149586.1:0-10024 GCA_010014905.2 Druon quercuslanigerum
ACGAATCACATGCAACCGCATAAGTTATAAATATGAGTTCGTCGCAGTTGTTACTTAGTCATTGCCCATTATTATGCCGTGCATTGGCTCGGTATAGATACGATACTGTCAAAGTAAAAACTTCGATAATCGGTAATCTACCGGCTACAGTATTAGGTATATATTTTCTGAAGAAAATTTCGACACTGAGACAATATTCAGTTTGCTGCACATCTATAAGAGGCTCATATTGATTAAGTTAATTGTTATATCCTCAAAAATATATAATATAAAAAAGGTGCTGGATACAAAGAGGAGAAGTCGAATTATTGCTATAGCTCATTATAGTACATTTAGATGAAAATATAAAATTAATATTTAAAAATACTTTTGATAATATTAGATATGTCCAGATGTCAAATAAAAATTTAAAGAAAAAGATTTACCTTTACTAAATATACTAGCAATACAATTGTAGCACATGTTTGTTTTATAAGCCCTTAAATATACTTATACGCTTCCAAACGTGAAATACTGAACTTTTTTTTTAAACAGTCTAAACTTAAATTATGGATTCTCAACTTAACAAGTAAATTTTTAACAAAGTAGTCTAACTTTTCACTTATAAATTGAATTTCTGACAAAAAGGATAAATTAGCAACAAAACGTATAATATAGGTGATATACGAATTAAAAATTATTTTCATTTTGAATAAAAAATGGTTTAATTTATCTAAAGAGACGTATTTTCAAAAAAAATAGTGACATCATTAACCAAAAATATAAGTTTTAAACTATAAAGATTAGATTTCTGCTAAAAATACGAATTTTTAACAAAATAGTTACATTTTCAAACAAAATGATGAAATTTAAACTTAAATTATGATTATTATCAACCCAAAAAGTGAATTTTTAACGAAGTTGTTTAACTTTTAATCTAGAAATTGGATTTTCAAAAAATGACCACAATAGTTGAATCCTTAACCAAATTTAAAGAGAAAAATCATTTCTGATACACAATAACAATTTTGAATATCTATTTCTTTTGAAAGTTTCTTTAGTTATGTGCTTCAAGGTTATATATATTAAATTTTCTTAAGTATCTCCAAAAAATTCTAAAAGATCTTAAAAGATATCAGATTTGCAAGAAAATAATCTAGATAGTTTTTAAGAAAACTGTTTATTTGAGAAGAGATTACACAATTTGAAAAAAGACGAAGTAAATTTAAAAGACATAGAACCTTTCAACGCTTGGAAAAGTTTAAAAATATTTTTGATATTTTCGGAACCCTTCAAAAGTTTAACAAATATTTAATTTATTCAAACATTTAAAAATGTCTAAATATTATTTAACAGATTCAAATTATCCCTAATATTGCTTTAAAATCTTAAAAATTCAGAATTTTTTTACCATTTTGGAAATTTTATGTAATGTTTTACAATCTTTCTAAATATTCTCTTGAAATTTATTTTTTACTCTCGAAACCTTTCAAAATGTTAAAAAAAACTTCCAAGTGTTATTCCGCCATTCCCAAAGAGCCAAATTTCTTCATGAATTTTGTCTTCTTCAAAATCTTTTGAAATTTTTAACTTTTTTGAAATTGTTTGGAAACTTCTAAATATTTTATTAAGTTATTAGAATTTTTCCTAAATATTTAAAAAAGTTCTGTAAAATTAAAAGAATTACCTTAAAATCTTCCAAATATTTTTTACAATTTCGGAAATACTTTGGAATGTTTCCAAAATCTTCTCACATACTCTCTTGAAATAAATGTTTCAAATTAACAAATTATTTTCAATTTTCACAGGGATCTGAAAAAACATCTCTTGAAACTTTCAGATATTTTTAAAAATCTTTAAATTTTTTATATTTTTGAAATATACATTTTATTTTAAATTTGTTAAAAAATCTAAACTTTTTAAATTATTTTTAAATATTTTCAAAATTTCTAAAATCTTGAAAAAGATTTAAAAGATTTAAAAACATGTAAAATAATAAGACAATTTTCGAAGATTTTGAAATAAAGTTTTGAATAATTTTAATGATTTTGAAAGGTTTCAAGGTTATAAAAAATATTTCTCAAGATCCCTTGGCAAATTTTAATTAACTTTTGTTTTGATGTATAAATAAAAATTGAAAATTTTTCAATGGTTTAAATGAAAGAATTTAAGTACCAATTTAAAAGCTCTTGATTTTCTTTGCAGAAATTTCGACCTCGTGCCGATCGGGGCCGTATCGGGATGAAACACACGCCCAGACCGAGAAGCCGGAACAGACCCGAAAGTTCCGATGGAAGAGGAGCTTTAGCAATTAAATCTGAAGTTTTTTTGTGTAGTTTGTTTACGTTACGTCTTCTAGGAATTAATGAAGTTCATTTCACTTGATCGAAAAAAACGTTGTTTCTGTAAAAGTTCTTCAATAAATAGTCGTAAGAAAATAGATAGAATTTATTTGGGGACCCTATCCAATTAGAAATAAGAAAAAATTTTAACAAGATAAAAAACAAATTGATGCTTTTTAGTGATACAAGTTTTTAATGTAATTTAAATGTAAATTGTAAGCTAATCGAGCCCATCGGAGTGGTGTCCGCGCTTAAAATGGCTTACTATCCGGACTCTTCCCGAGTCTAGATTCATTGAGTAGCTAATGCCGTCGATTACTCCAACGATATGACGGCGGCAAAAATAAGTCATTAAGCCAGTGCTGGATTGTTACTTCGGCCTCCAATGTGCCATTTCCAACAATAATAACTTAGTCTAAGCGCATTACTAAGCCAATTCTTATAAAGAACGCAGCCGATTCCACGCAATTTGCCAGCATTAAATCTATACCAATGTCGACCTAACACCAACGAACAGCCATCACAACGCCAATATTGTATTGTTGCTACGTAAATATATCGCCAGTATAATGAAGACCTAGATCCAATGAAAAGTAGTTGTTTTGCTAACACTAGATTGATACTGTGCCTGTATTATTACAGTTCCATGGCGACTTAATACCAGCATAAAGCCGCGATTATGCCTTCAATATATTGTGACTATGCCAATATTAAAGCAGTACTGATCCGGTACTCACTGCCAGTGTTGTGCCAGGTCATATTTTGGAAGTTTGCCAGTATCAAGCTAACATTGGAGCCTCCTTTGTGCCAGTACTGCGCCATCATCAAAATGTCTTTGTTTCGTACTGGCGCGGCACCGTGCTAGTTGTAAATTTCCACTTGGGGAAACTCACAGTTGAAAAAAATATCTTCATCGAAATAAAATGTTTGTTGGTTTTTAAACATAATAAAATACACCGAAAAGATACATTAAAGGTGAGTCACCGAGGACGAGTCCTGTCAATTAAAGTCAAAGTATCGAACTATGGTTTTTAGAATATTTTGAATCTTATTTTTAAAGTAGGTTCATATAAAAGCAGATCAGAATGTATGCGAAACTTAACCATTTAAAATTAATTGATTTCATCAATTGAAATCTTACTATTTAATTAGTTGTTCCGCGGCCGGGCTCTATTCTTTCGGATAACTGAATGAATTAGTAATTTTATTTAACTAATTGAATCAGTAAATTTCTACTAATCATCAGTAGCTCAGTTCTAGCTATAACAATTAGTAGAATTCAACTGATAATCAGTTACATTTTACTCATTCAAATGTAGAGAGTGTCTAGCTCGTGAGATAGAACCAGACTATTTGTGTTGTCTTAAGAAGAATATTTTTGACTTGAAGATAATAATTTATGTCTCTGAGGGCTTTAGAGGGTCATCACTAATATTGTTTAAACCTTATAGAATTTTTATGTTATTTATCTTCATGGTATTTATTTTTTATGTTTTAGTAAGTTTTTCATCTGCAATAGTTATTTTAACTTACACTACTCTTGTCTTCAAACAAGTCTACCTGGTCTTGTCTTGGCACATCTATAGCCATAAATTCAAGAGAAGTCTGAATATACCCAATGTCTAGCTGGTGAGGCGGAACCAGACATCATAATTGAGGGTCTGGATCGAGAAACTCGCCCAGCGCTCGAGATCGTGTGAAATAATTGTCCAAACGTCTCGGGGGACGGACATATTTAAAGTCCCAAAATGCATATTTTTTAATTATAGGCTTGTCGAGAATGTTGAAATGTAACTTTTTTCTATTTTCTGTTTTCTTATCAGGTTGTATTTTTTATAAAAAGCTTGAAAACTGAATAAAAATTCGCGCCTAAATTCACTTACTTTTTAAGAAATAAATAATCGTAAGTTGGGCAAATATTATTGGAATTGTTTGAAGCTTGGATGTACACGCTAAATATACCCTAGCGATGCCTAAAAACTTAAGAAAATACTGAAAATTGCCTATTGTTTAATAATATTTAATTGCAAATTGAAACCGATCGGTAACCTCATTTTTTCAGATTCTCCGATAAAATGTATCGAGGGAACTTTAGAGTTGAAACAACTTCCAGAGAAACATTTGTTCCTCTTTACTAAAAGAAGTTTTTTGGAACATTTTTAGATTAATTCAGTAAAAATTAAAGGAAATATCAATCTTACAAGAAAGCAGGCCACGCCGCCAGCAGCTAGCACGCTGCCCGATGGTGTTGACTGCTCATTGAGCTATCGTTGGCGCGTGGCATTCTTTTTTATAAAAGGAACATTTCCGCCAATTTTGAATGAATCGTTCTAAAAATTTCTATTAAAAAAGATAAATTTTTGACAAATAACGGAACAGTTACATTTTCAGTTGAAAGAGTAAATTGTAAATTAGAAAAAACTAATTTTCAACTAAATAGATCAACTTTCAACCAATAAGACGACTTTTCTACCAAAATAGATGAATATTCAGCAAAGAACATAAAATTTCAAACAAATATTTGAATTTGAAAAGAATTTCAAACCAAAAAGATGAATTAATCGCCAAGAAGATTAAATAGAATACCTTAAAAAGATCTATTAAATTATTATTAATTTCAAGACTAAAAAGTTAGTAACAAGAGAGGGATTCGAAGAAATAATAAAACCTAATGAATACTCTGAAAATACAACCTTTTTAATGTTATTATAATATGTTAGCTATAATTTGGCTCGATACATTCAAATGAAGGACCAGGTACTGTGCAGACATAATCTGTGATATTTGTGTTTAGGTAAGTAACGGTAACACCCTCCATGCTCCAAGTTCTCCATTTAAAGAAATACCACGGATACCATATTTCGTTGGAGGCTTAACTGGTGCCCTGTCATCTGACTAATTCACTTTACGAGCTTCCCCTGATGCGTAGGTGAATGATAAAATTTTTCCTATAATGCATTCTTTTTCTTTTTTACTGTAAAAAAAGCAGATCAATCTCCTTAAAATATGTATTCATTTACATTTACTTTAATTTCCGATGTAACATTAACTTTATTGTTTTTTGTCAAAGCATCTTTAACTCTTTGCAGTCTATCGCTACTCAGTCTAGGAATTTTATAATAAATAAATGGACTAGTTGGTGAAATTTGATTTGGAATTCCACTTCATATTCGATTCTCTCTTCAGTTATATTTTTAAAATTATTGCTTACTACCTAAAAAGGTAAAATGCTCGAGTATTGAACGTAAATTCGCTTCGATTTATGGCGGGAAGTTCAAATCGATGTTTCATATAAAGTAATGATATTAATACTATATTCATAGTTATTATTAAAGTTGAATATTATGTCACTATTGTAACATCATTCCTAACTTATGATAATGATTAATTTTTTTTTAAATATTCATTTAAATTAGAAACCAAAAATACGACAATAAAAGCTAAAATTATGTATGAACTATAGAATTTTGATAATAATTTATTTTTAGTCCATATATAACATTTTACTTATTTTTTTATTTATTTTAATTAATTATTTACAATAAATATTATTATCATTATTTAAATGGAAATATCAGAATCTCGATTTGAACTTTCAGCCAAAAGAATACTCGAATTTACGTTCATAACTCAAGCATTAAACATTTTTGGAAATAATTATTTCTTTAAATATATTTCAAACTTTTTAAATGAACGACTAGTTAAAGAAAATTGGATAAAATAGTTTATATTCTTAAAAAGTTGAATTCTTACGTTTCATCCCGTGCATTTTATTGAATCTGGGCCTCGTGAATAGCGTCATGTCCAACATTCAGGACATTTTCACTTCACTGACGCTTCACTTCTTTAGATAATTCAGGGGATTTGAGAAGAATTCGAGTGACTTGAGCATGATTTCAAGTGAGTTTTCGTGAATTCAAGCAAATTCACGTGACGTCAGGTGAATTTACATGAATTCAAACGGCATTAGATATTTCAGGAGATTTCAAGAGAATTCAAGTGACTTCACGTGACTTTATGTGAATTTACATTAATTCGAATGACTTTAGATATTTCAGAAGAATTCAAGTGACTTCAAATGAATTCACGTGGATGCAAGTGACTTATCGTGTCTTTAAGTGAATTCACATGAATTCAAATGACTTTAGATATTTCAGGAGAATTCAAGGGATTAAAAATGAACTCAAGTGACTTCCGATATTTCAGGAGATTTCAGACATTTCAGGAGACTTCAGGAGACTTCAGGAGATTTTATTTCAAGTGTACACTTGACTTCACTAGTTATCAACCCCTCGGCAACACCTGACACAATCTGAAGCGAAGCTTGTGCGCGTGGTCATGCGTTTCGCGTTACAATCGTTACAAATGTAACGTCCTATTAGGGGCTTTGAAATTATGACCCAAATTCAATATTTGATTGCTGCATTTTGTTATAGAAATACAAGAATTACATATTGTTTAGATAAATAGGGCCTATTCCTGCTTTAAATCAAATCTGTATTTGGAGCACAGAAAAGACTCGGGCTTGCATTAGAACCGATTTTTGTTTCCAAATGAGGTGTAAAAAAGGGAACTTCTTTTGCTAAAAAGGAACCCAAAACTATGAATAAGTTCCACCCGTGCAGAAAGTACCCCATATAGCCCCATTTAAAAAAGGGTTCTGACAAGGCCCTGACCAGTTATTCTATTCTGAATAAAGTGAAATAAATTATAGTAAGGTGCTAATCGGGCAGCATAATATGACCATGTGTAATTATTAACACAATATGATCTGATTATTCCGGCTTCCAAATCATTAGATTATACTTATATACAAATGATAAGATAAATTCCCATTACTTGATTTTGACAAGAGTTTCTGGGTAAAACCACAAGTCGGGTATTGGCCAGATGTACTTTCGTTCAGCCACACTATAAATTGCGCAGAGCGCTCGCATCGGCGTTCGTGTTTATAACCTATATTGGTCTATCGAATTTGTATTTTTGTATAAAGTTAAGATATTTTTTGATGCGAAACTTAATATGTTATAAGAAATAAAATGAATAAAAAGAGACAGGCTAGAGAACGTCTTCGCGTTATTGTAAAGAAACATCGAATTAGAGAAGAAATACAAAATGTTTCGAGTGAAAGTGACAGCGAAATAGCTGTGGATTGTTCTTTAGAAGGTAACTTAATTTTTTAGTTTTAAATATTTGAATTATATTAATCGCACACTTTTAACGCTTCGAAAAATCCGACGCAAGCTTCGGGGATTTGATCTACCTACCTTCTAGATTCCAGAGTCTAAACTGAAAACCCCAATAAAAAATCTTGGTTAGAAATTTAACACCTCCGTTTTCAACAGATCTCCACGTATTGAGACTCCCTGAATACGAAAATCAAGTTTTTACGTTAGCGTCTGGCTGTCTGTCAAAAAAAATTAACATTTTAGGCCAAATAACGCACGATATGATAAAAAGTCAAGAGAAGAAAAACATTGTTTTTTGACAGACCTGCAAGATGATCACGAAAACTTTTGGGATGTTCTTGAAAAAACGAAAATTCAAATTTTAATTGCACAAAAAACAATAAAAAATCAAAATTTTCTATTTTTCCATCAAATTATCCAAGATACGAAAAAAGATGAATGAACAAAAATTGTAATGCTAAAAAGATCTACAATTTTCTTAATAAACACTTCTTCATAGGAAACGTATTTTTTGTTTTATTCGTGAAAAATAACATTAAAATGAAAAAATTTGTCGAAAACGACACAAGCTACGAAAAAAATAATTTACAAAAAAGTGTTTTCCCGAAAAAGAGCTACAAATTGGTTATGAATCACTTTTTGATAGGGCGCGTAGTTTTGGTTTTATTCGTAAAAATGAAAAATTTGTGTAAAAGCGACAAAAGGTACGAAAACAAATTGATATAAAAAAGTTGTTCGCCCAAAAAAGAGATACAAATTTGTAATAATTTATTACATTCTCATCATTTATGATTGAGAAAGTATTAGAAATGGCCGAAACTTGAAACCACAAAATTCAAATTTTGTACCAAGATTACGCCGAAAGAAGCGAGATACGTAAAAAATCTAAAAGAAAAATTGCAGGATATTTTGCTTTATCCATACAAAATAATATCGAACAAAAATCCCATTCTTACACTGAGAGACTTTTTGTTAGAATAAATGATAAAAATGAATGAGAATTTAGGCAGTCAGTCAATTTAGTCAGTCAAAACTAATATTTTTCTTTAAACAAATGGATAGGATGTTGCGTTTTTCTTATAAAACTACCGAGAATTTAAAATTCACTATATCAAAGTTTAGAAGCGACGTTAAAACAATGGTAATACATTTTATTCGAAAGAGCGAAAACATCGCTTGATGTTGCCATACAAAGCAAATGAGCATCTTAAACGGCTATATGAAAAACAACTCACTCCGGCAAAAGATTTATCCTTCAGAAGTAGGAACTAAATACACAAATTAAATACGAAAACGCTCGTACAATTATGATTTTTATTATTATATACTTAATTTATTTACTACATATCTCATCGCACGCGTAATCGCTATGAAAAATCGGAACGGCTGCGGCGAGATTCGAATCTTTCCCTCCCTACACCTATTTTTTCAATCGAGTTCCCTACACCGGGTCAAATTGACCCGAGCACATTTTTGATCGGCTATCATCTCAAAACGGGTTAACCAATTCATTTGAAAAAAATCACACATATACTAGAACTATTGCGAAATTTGGTGATATAAGTTAAAAAAATCGAAAAGATAATTTATTAACAAAAAAAAAATTTTGAAAAAAAATTTTTTGAAAAAGGTATACGCAACCAAACTCGAGGTACGGGTCAATTTGACCCAGAAGTTGGAGCGAAGGCTAATGCATTCCCTAAACAACTAAACCCCACGACTAACTTATATTATGGAATATTTGAAAAAATTCTCGGCAAAGTGTCGTCGCTTGAAAACTCAGGGCAGTAAGACAAATATCTGGGACCTTTTTCACGAGTGATTTGTTGTTTCAGACTTTTTGTTAATATATAGGTTAAACATTTTATCACGTTCAATGATTAAATTTCTTTTTTATAAAACAGGTTTTTTAAGGGAACTGATAATATTCTC
Organism: Druon quercuslanigerum; assembly: GCA_010014905.2. Lineage (NCBI taxonomy): Eukaryota > Metazoa > Arthropoda > Insecta > Hymenoptera > Cynipidae > Druon > Druon quercuslanigerum. The sequence continues at coordinate 9,443 of JAAAKG020149586.1, forward strand.
TAATAAATAACATTATGAATAACTTATAATATAATGAATATATAAATATAATATAATGAACTTAAATGTATTTAGATGTAATAGTTTATAAATTGTACTCATTGAATTAAATCTTATTACCTTAGTGCATATATTTTGTGAGAAAGAATTCCGTTTATTTTAAATCCATTAGTATAAATATTGTATGTATTTCAAATGAGTTTATTTAAAATGTTGTGAAACATAACCTTTCGCTTCGATCGGAAAATGGCGAAAACAATCGAGTATTATTCTCAAACGAAACTATATGCAAAATCAAGAATAATGATTTCATAGTTTTCTATGCGACTCATGGTTCTGTCAAGTTCATGTTGAACAATAACAATTTCTAAAATACGTTTTCGAGATTATGATATTCACTATTTTTCTTAGTGAAATTATTTTTCGAAAACTCAGTAGAAGACTATCATTTTTCATAGTGTTAATTCTTGAAATGGAGATTCCTAATATTTCGTATTCAGAATACGATAATGGTATGCCATTGAATACAGAAAAATGTAAAGTACTTAGATTTTCAAGAGCATTGTATCCGATTGACTATCG
>JAAAKG020149587.1:0-10024 GCA_010014905.2 Druon quercuslanigerum
TATATATATACATACAATACAATACAATACAATACAATATGTATATATAAACAAAGTAATAGTGCTAAAAGCTTCAACATTCCGCGCTGACTGCGTTATTCACAGATAAGCTAAATCTCAAGGTTCCGGGCCGAATCGGTACAAGTGACATTTAAGCAAGATACTTTTTTAGAGCTACCAATCTTTGCTCAATATTATGAGGAACAGTGTTGAGCAACCAGCTGAAGTGATCCCAGAAGAACAGCCTTTTCCATCCGCCTCGCGATGCACTGAGCCTGATGCTAGAGAGCGGACATTTTGTTAAATTGGCTAAAAACATGAAGCTTTCATATCTTCAAGGCAGCCGAATATAATGAAAACTAAAACATGGATTTTGTAGCCTTGATACAGCTTGCTCAGAGCGAATAGAAGTTCTTGATATTTCACCCGTTTTTTCCCCTCTTTTGCAGTGATATTACCATTAGATCTTACACTACTCTTTCTCTACAACGGGCTCGAGTTTCCCTTGAGCGTATGACAAACGGGCATTATATCAACACCATGAGAATGCCGAAGATGATAATACAACACTTGTAAAGCATGCATACTTTAATCACCCACTGAGAACATGTCAAGTATTTCTGGCTCTTGCTTGCATGCTCAACAGTTGGTATCACTTGCAGGTACATTCATTATGTGCTCGCGGTGAACTAAGTTGCCTATAATGCCGTCTTAACAGGAAAATAGAAATTCCCCAGTTAACGATCTCAATCCAGCGAACTTGAGAAACAAGTTGAACAGACCCATCGATAGCTCTTCTCTACGCATAATGGCGTAGTATGTAACATGACGAGGCTTGTTAGCATATTCTCTTAGTAGAATCGAATGTTCTGCTTCCGGAACACGACTTTAAATCACCAAAGGTTTTAGTGATGTTTGGCCATGTGTAGTGGCTCTGCAATCAAATGGGAGACCAAGCTCCTCTGCGGACCTATCTGCGGAACGGTATAGAAACGCCGCAGGGTTGAAGATTTCATGTTGATGTGCGAGTTGCATAAGGAGGTATATACGAGGTACGGAAGATCTAGGATGATTAATTCGATGGATGTTATCAACTTGCGTGTGCCTCGGTCAAGTTGTTCCAACTCATCGACGTTCCAATTTACTGCACAAAACATGTACAGCAGTATAGGATTGGCCAGAATATTGGTCGCCTGGACCTTATTCTTCCCTGATAATTTGGTTTCCACTTGCGGTATTCCAATATATGCATGTGTTTCTCCATCATGCAAATCACTTTAGAGCTTACAGTACCTATTTATCACCGTCACAAGGATGTGAAGATCCTCTTTTAAAGAGGCCAACAGTTTTAGGGCCGTCCAGGTATAGAAGGTGGTTTACCTTAAATTCTTTTCTGTTCAGCGGGGCCACACAGTTATCCAGAATTTTTGTCTCGGACAATACATAGTGGCAAGAGGGAGATGCACAAAAGTAACGGACCTAGAGAGTAGCTCATGCTTCGTGTTATCGGATGCCTTACGGTAATCAATCCAAACCATGGACAGATTTCGTCGATGCCTGATAGAATCCTAGGTAATACACATTTGTATTAACAGGTTATCCCTACAACCTGCCAGCCCACTCTTTCAACTACGTGGTTTAACTATTGCACTCCATACCGACTCGATAGATTTTAATATTCTCTCTTTCAGGATGCGAGTGAATAATTTGTAGCTGGTGTTTAAACAAAGTATGGGCTAGTAGTCTTAGGGGTCAGTACTGTGTGTTTTTCCACTAACCATTGCAGGATAGGTTGTTCTTCTTATAAGAAAGTATTAGGTATTCAAAGCTAGATGTTGGTACATAGAACTGAAATTCTTCCACTAAAAGTTGTTGCTTTTATGTGGCCTTGGCACTGTCAAGTTGTTAGTTATAGCGATAACTTTCTTCACTTTTTTAGTAGTATTTAGTGGACCCTTTTCCTCTGGACGATGCAACCGTTGCCTCTGGCAAAAATTACGAAAGAGTAAGATATCTGAAGTGTCTTCATTTAGCTGATGAGTATCTCCATATAAATGTTTCCAAAAAAACTAGATCTCTTCTTGGCTAGGCTAATTTTTAACGTCACATTACCTTTCATTAAACGGAAAGGAAGGATGGCTAGAAAAAGGTGAATTTTCCTAAAAGATGTTTACTCGCTGTTCAAGGCGCTCTTAGGCTTTTAAGAGAGGTTTTATTTTTTGCGTCCAGTGCTGCTTGATAGTCAACAGTTCACACTTGCTCAGCGAATTATTTGCTTTCCATAAGTTTCGAGCAAGTGCCCTAACTTTTGTAGTGAATTTTTTATTTGATGTTATGTAGCTAATCAAGCACTAAACATTTGTTGCATGTCGTCTCGCCGTTTTAAGTTTAAACTAAAACTGTGCAATACGTTTGCGAGTCTTACCCAGCACGGTAGGGCTGATCCTCTGAGCCGTTTTTTTATTCGTGAAAAATTCATTAAAATTGCTATGTATAATAACTTAAACGCTAAATAAGCTGGTACAACCGTATGATACGAGCTGGAAAAAGTATTTAGGCAAGTTAAAGTACTTGAAAATCATTATTGAAATAGTAATATGAATGTTTTATGTAAAAATATTTCATTAATAAATAAAAACTAGCCGTATACTTTAAAAATATAAAATAATTTTTATTTGACAGAACAAAATTCCAAGTTACTGCACGTACTTACAGTTTGAGTATATTTAGCAAGTATATTTGCACGTTTTAAACTAAAGCCAACTTACAATTACATAATATTTAATGAAAATATTATATATTCATTAAGGTAATCAAAAAAAATTGAAATTAAATAGATTTGTGAATTTCAAATTTCAAGTGTTTGTAAATTAAAGGTGTGTACTGTTATATTCGCGAACAGCTTTAAGTAAATTTTCTGCATACTTCGGATGTATCTTTTTCACTTTATACTTAATCCACATTTTTTTTAAGTTTGCATGAGCTGATTTCACAGCTTTCTTCTAGTAAAACCCCAATCCTTTCTTTTTTCTCAATAAAATCTTTATAATGGAAAAAACGGCGTGAACTCTCGGAGCTTCTTGCATTATTTTTTTTTGCCTCGTTCGATGCACTAATTCAAATGTACTATGCAAGCACATATGATTTGGTATTAACAGTGAAGTAAATAACGTTCATAACAGCGATCTCGTCAAGGTAATCTGATTTTAAATAATTTGAAAAACAAGAAACTACAACCTCTTTGAATTCGTCAAAACATGTAACAAATTGCATAAAAGACAATATGCCGGTTGTTGTGCAAATTTCACGTAAAACATCCACTTTGTTTAATAATGTTTTACACGAATTGTCATTAAATCCTGCACTTTTATATAAGATTCCCGGTTGACATTGCACTTTTTAGCCCAAATTTCACAAATTTGTTCAAACTTTTTGTACATACTATTGAATAAAGTATTAACAACCCCGATCAACAAATGTAACTCGTGCGGTGCAATCAAGTCAATAATTTGCTTTCCTTCTTTAATGAAATTATCGCTAAATTGCATAACACTTAAAAATTTGTTTACAATATTCTTTCTTATCTTCGTTTGCTTTCCACAAGTGCACGGGTACGAACAGCTATGAGACATCGGACCAATCAATATATTCAATAATTTTAGATTCGCTGAAACTTTACCTTCGAAATCCTTTAGATTCATTTAGTCCCACAAAACTGAGGAATTATCATGAATTTCTTCAGGAAATTGAGTTACACCTACCAAAAATAATTTATTGACACCTGAATCTTTGAAATTCTTTGCAACTACTCCTTTATTATAACTTTGCCGTTTGCTTTTGCTTGGAAGCACCAACTCATCGCCCATTGATTGAATAGATAATGTTATTTTTAAAAAAACCTCTTCGGCCATCTGCACCAGTTTTAATGTACGCTTCATGTACTTCACAAGATTCCTTATCATCATCGATTAGTTTTTGAATATTGTTACAAAATACAAAATATTCTTCTTTTGCCGTTTTTTCCGTTTTAGAGCTCATTGCCTGGCATTTTCTTACATCAAAGTGGGAGTCAAGTCAATGATTGAAAGCTTTGAATTTGTCTTTTAGCTTAGGTTCAAATATTTTAATTTTTTTCGTTTCAATTCGAAGTGATTTATCGATTCATAAAATTGCGGTAATTAACAAACAAAAATTCAGTTGATATGACCCGTTGTTCAGCTTTTTTTTTGTTCGCTAAACACTAACAGCCATTGGTCTACCTTGTTATTTTGATAATGATATCGAATCATTATTCTGACGCGTTTGATCGGTAGATTTTTCTGTAATTACAGTACACGATAAGTGTTCTTTCACTTTCAGATCTAATGATGAATTCAAGTTTTGCATTATTCCTTTTTTGTACAATTATGACGTTTACCTTTTGCGATAATAGATAAACATTTCCTACATTTTTTATTTGAAAATTATTTTTTAATGAGTATCATTAGCTGGTATAGTAGTTATTATATTATTAGCTAGCTTAAAATTAGCATAATCAGCAGGCATCACAATAGAATTATCAGAATTTTCATTTGCATATAACTTTTTTTTTGCAATTCGCACATAGTGCTTTCGGCCATCGTTTATCGTTGCTGTCATAAGTGACTTGCTCATTAATTAATTTTTTAAGTCGATCTGTTACTTCAAAAAGAACTTTTTTTCTCTTAACACATCAAGCAAAATTTTCAAAGAAAATCACTATGCGACATCGCATGCACTTTGGTTTGAGGTACTGGTTTCACTTTTGATCCACTAACTAAAAGTACCAGACATAATTTAATTTTGATGCTCACACGGTGACTCACTCGGTGGGAAAGGGAGTAGTGAGAGGAAGGGGTTACAGAATTTTTAGACTGATCTAGAATTCTCGTGTTATTTATTAAAATATCACGTTCATTCTGCAAACGTTGCTCCGATCCAGGTTGTTGATAAATCTCTCTAGCAATCAGCCCAAGTGAAGATCCTCACAAAGTTGTCATTTTAGGGCCCCCCTTGGGTCCATTAGTATACAAGATTTTTTGTTTCAGGCGTCATACACTCAAATAACACTCTTCTTATTAACTATTTTTTACCACAATTTTCTGTCCTGGCATACTTCTCTAGCTTCTTTAACGTCCATGCATTTTTTATGTAGGTTCTCGTGTTTCTATGGCTCCTTATGTCCTTATAACTAGGGTATAATTCACACATTCTAATCATTCTTTCCGCGGTCTACCTCTGGGCACGCTGCCATTTTATTTACCTTGTCCACTTTGTATATTATAGTTTTCCCGCATATTATGCGCAAGATTCTCATGTCAATCGCGTTAATTTTACTTTTATTTTTCTCTTGATAGGTCCATGTCTCGCTGCTATATAGTACAGTCGTTACAATAACAGAATTATGTATTATATTATATACTATTATATACTACTACTATTATATATATTATATATACTTATTTGATATATTTTTACTTCGGATAAGGGCGCTTGCTCTACAAATAACCTTCTTACCTTCGTTTATGCGTCTATCTAACTTTTTGTCTATCTTCCCGTCCCTAGTAAATAAGCTACCGAGGTATACGAATTTATCAATTTGTTCTATTCTCTCATCATTCAATACAATGTTGCATGTTGTTTTCTCACTCTTTCCTTCGAAAACCATAGTTTTTGTTTTATTTAGGTTAATTTTGAGACCCATGCTCTTCATGCTTGCATTCAAATTATTCAACACTCTTTGCAGGTCTTCGATTGACTCTGCCACCACAATCTTATCATCTGCGAATGCTAACCCACGTACCCTTACCGTGTCGAGGCCCACACCTTCGTCGTTGAAAAGAGCGATTCTTAAGCACTTGTCCATAAATCATTTAAATAGCCATGAAGACATAACGCATCCTTGTCTAACGCCTTGCATAATATCGAAACAGTCGCTCAATTTCTCATGTACCCTTATACTCGCTTTGCTACCCGTATATATTGTTTTTATAGCCTGTAGGAGCCATTCATTTACTCCGCACTCTTTCAGGACTTTCCAAAGTTTATTTCTATCTATCTTGTCGAAAGATTTTTCTAGGTGAAAAAATGCACAGAAATTTTTTTTTCTCACGCTTAAATTTTTTTCTGTGATTTGCCCAAGCTACATATTTGATCCGCATATGCCCTTCCTGGCATAAACCCACTTTGGACATTCCAAATCCCTCTGTAATTATTGTAGTCGCTTTTATATCTCTTTCTTTTGTATATTGGTACGATAATCGCTTTTTCCAATCATTTGGGTCTTCTCCTATTTCGATGCATAAATTTATCAATTCGCACAGACTGTGTGATATGTACTCGCCGCCGAGTTTAAGCATTTCAGCGCTAATACTGTCTGCTCCGGAAGCCTTACCGTTTTTCTAGTTCTTGAATATATCCCTAACCTCAGTGACACAGACTTTTTCATTTGAGTTTTCTAACGAATTGTTTTCTACATCGCATTGTGGTTTCCTCTAGCTTCATCTCCGGTTTGTCTGTTAAATGGTCTCTGAAAGCGTCTACAATCCCGCTTGTATCATATTGCATTTTCCCTTTACTATTTCTCATGTTGAAAAATTCCGTACTTTTATTTTCCCTAATTGCTTTATAAAGTAGTTTCTTGCTTCCTTCAAAGTCTTTTTGTATTTTCTTATTTTCTTCTGCTCTAATTTTACCTTTCCTTTCTTTAATTAGTCGTTTGAGAATCGTATTTTCGTATCTGTAATCATTTTTACGTCTATTTTTTTCCTCATCGCTTAGACCTGCCATGTTCAAAGTTCTCACGTACGCTTCTTTCTTTGTGTTTTGGGCAGCCTCAATTTCATCATTCCACCATGCGTCACCAGACATTCTTCCTACAACCGCGGTACCACACACTTCGATCGCACATCTAACAATGATATCTCGGAATTTAGTTATGCGCCCTCTCTATCTTTATTTCCTATAAGCGCCTCCCAAGTTTCTGCAGGTTCTCAGTTTTGATTCGCGTTTGTTTTGTTTTCTTGGTTCTCTTTTTTCCTCTGAAATATTTGAAGCATGCATAAAGTGTTAACGGTCTGCAACTTTTTAAAATGTGCAAATCGAGACTATATGAGTCGTTTCCAGTCGGAGTGTATAATACGTATTGCGCAATTTCCGCATTTAAGTTACCGCGCACTACGTTTCAGTTAAGAGTCGCAATTAATAAACCGTGTCTCGACTCTTTAGCTGAAAAACTGCGTAGGCCAGCAGTTCTAGGAATTACTAAGCCGCAGTTACTACACTCAGAGTCGCGTGTGTTTTATATAGATCCGCGCTTTTCGGCACATACGCAATTGAAAAAGTTGCTTCAGTGCCCTCAAGATACTAGGCTGGGACAGCCAATAAACTTCGCTTGATAAAAATAACTTGCCATGAAGAAAATATTTTTTAGGCGACAAGTAACTATTGTCTTCATACATTCATTAGCAAGTTTTTTATAAGGACCTGTGGAATATCCTTACTTGAAATCTTAAATAACACTTATTAACAGCTATTAAAAATCTTATTTGGGTCACTAAAAAGCTGCAGCGGTTCGCCTCGATTGATGGTTATTTTATCATTTTCTACTAAATTTTATCGCTTTACAATACTGCTTTAACGAAAAATAGATGCTAATCAAATTACAGTGCCTTGCCATATTATTAGATCCAAGCTAAAAATGACAATTTTTACTTTTTATGTCATTGATTGTAGGTACTTTTCGCGTCCTGGTGTTTTTAAACTCCTAGTTCGATAGATTTGCCAGATTCGCCAGACAATTTAGCACGTTTTTAGGTCGAAAAAGGTACTGTTCTCGACTAAACGGGAAAATCTCAAGAAAAAAAAGTCAGTAAGCACGGTTATACGACCAAGTAAGAGCTCTTTCGGATGCTTTATCACACTTGGAAAAATTGCCGAAAGATAAAAGTTGAAAACTGTTTAAGTCGTTATTCCTCGTCGCATTTAAGCTGTATTATCTGCTAAAGGTTCTTATCTGAAATACTGATTATTAGGCCATAGCTTAAAAAAAATAATTTTTTATCATTTTAAATTAGATACACATTGACATTGAGAAATTTTTTGTAAAATCTTAGAGAAATATATTATAGAGGATGAATTTTATTCCAAAAACAATTATCTACATTTAACTCAAGCATTCTTACAATAAAAAGGGACTTTTGAATAGAATTATAATTTCGCATGCCCATCTTTACCAGATAATAAAGCTTCCATACGACAAGGCATACTGTTCATACAGTTTTCAATTTTAATCTCTCTCTCTCTCTGGTTCATAAATGTGATTGAGTATCCGAATTAGCTCTTACTTGGTCCTAGGTTCGTGCTTAATGACTTTTGTTTCATGAAGGTCCAAACGTTCTAGATGGGATTCATATCTTGAGACTTTCACGGTCAGGCGAGAACGGTGACTTTTTTCGACCTAAAAACGTGCTAAATCGTCTGGCGAATCTGGCAAATATATCGAACTAGGAGTTTAAAAACACCAGAACGCAAAAAGTACCTACAATAAATGATATAAAAAGTGAAAATTGTAATTTTCAGCTTGGATCTAATAATATGGCAAGGCACTGTAATTTGATTAGCATCTATTCTTCGTTACAGCAGTAGTGTAATTTTTTAGCTTGGATCTAATAATATGGCAAGGCATTGTAGAAAAATTTTATAAGAGTATGAAAAGAAGGAAGAGTCCATACAAATTTATATTTAAAATTTCTTTGAATGAATTTTCCATGCGAAAAAAATAAAGATTAACAACTAAAAGATGAAGAATATAGCCATAGAGAAACGCATAGAATTAAATCTAGATTATGAATTGATTAGGACACAAATAAATAAAACACAAGTTTGGAATAAAATGTGTTAGAAATTGATAGGAAGAGAAATGTGTTTAGAACTCACGTGCATAGTAACTGACAGAATTAAATGGATGGATAAAATTAGGTAATTTTTAATTAATATTTAAATTACAAGGGAAATTGCTAAAGTAATAGGGTAAGATTTAGAGGAAATTCAAAAATTGTTAGTGAATAATGGAAAATTATTAGTTATTCTACGGATTCGGATTAGAAAATTCATAAGATTTAAAATAAAATCCCGGCATTTATCGTCCCCTTGTTAATCAATTACATCTGTTCTTGAAATTAATCATCATTACTTTAATCCTCTTTGACAATAAAGGGAAGCTATAATTAGTGCATCAGCTATGGGGGAAATAAGTTTCGTGTTCGAGGAAGAATTTTCCGGAAATACATATATTTTCATTTGACGAAAGAAGAAAAATAAGTTTCTCAAAACAATTTATATTTAATTTATATTATAGGAAGCCATAAAATGATCTATTAAGATTATTTTCATCGATGCTCATTACGGTGGTCATCCCTTTCTTATAATTTTCATACTTAGTGCCAAATTTGTTTTAATCTATAAAAAAATAAATGCGTATTTAAAAAAAATATTTAGAGTTTCCGCGAGCCCCTTGAAGTGAAGCCCTGTATGAAGAAAAACACGAATTTGCGAAAGGAAAGAAAGATGTTTTCGTACATATTATTCAGAATCGTAGATATTAATAAACTGTGTTGACCCTCAATATTTCTCTTTGTAATTCGTTCTAGAAAACTAATCATTAATTTCTTTTTGAATTTTCCCCCCAATAAGCAATAATCAATTAAAGGTAACAAAGATAATTGTTTGAACAATTGATTATTATTTATAACTTTTCTTAGAATAAGGCTAGAAACTTTAAATCCACTTTTCTCTGAGTTAGTTAATAATTAATGTGAGTTAACAAACATAGTTTTCAAACCATTTCTTATTGTTCATAACTAAGTTCTCTTTAAGTAATGTTAGGAGGTTGCGGCTTTTTAGGAAATATTATTTTTTTCTATTACTTTCTCTCTGTTGAAAAAGGATGGAGTCATTAGGAAAAATTTGGAACTGCATACTCTTTACCATCAACCCCCCGCCCCCA
>JAAAKG020149588.1:0-31751 GCA_010014905.2 Druon quercuslanigerum
AAATTTCATTTTTTGAATTTCGAAATTTTGATATCACAAGACGTTTGGACAAAACTTTTTCGCGTTTTCGAGCGCTCGGACCCTTTTCGTTTCTGCTTTTTCGCTTGTTATCTTCCCTAGTATGATTGATTCAATAAACACCTGCGTTTACAGAGTATATTGACTATGCCTTAAGAAAATAATAATTATTATATGTTTTTGCTTCTTACCTTCTTTGGCTTTATTACCTATATCGACACCTTTATTTACATTTATACCAAAAAATCTGTTTCACCTTGAGAGAGAATCATTACGATTGTATTCTCATTTATTATCTTCCTTACTCTGTCCTCACGCTCCCCTCCCTCTTTTTTTAGAACTCGTTATAAACTTTGACAGAAATAGGCAATTAACTTCGTGGACAAATAATTTAAATAAAGAGGAACTTATTTTCTATTTTGAAAAAAGGAACCTTTCCACAGAAGAAACTTTTGAGATCTTACAGGGAATGGTTTGTGAAAGCCACAAATTTTAGCATATACAAAGTAGACCCTTTTAAATCATCCCATACCCTTTCTCGTGATAGCAAAAGTCATGTAGACAAAACCTTTTCTGACCATTTGGGTTCCATTATGTCGTATCATGACGAAACCCTTGAGGACCCTTCCTCACAACATAGTATGCAGAAGTTTATACCGCTTTGCAGTCAAAATCCCCCTTTTCATATTTCAAAGCGATTGAAGATCCTATTAGTGAAAAAAATTACAAAAAAACATGGCGTACTTAGAAAAGATCGTAATCTAAATAAAAATAAATGTCACGATGACCAGAAAGAAGGAACGCGATTGGCCACACCGCATTATGAAACCAATAGACCTCGTAGGATCTCGCGAGATAGAAATATTGAATCTCGACACATCCTCTATAGTAATTTCTATCCACATAGTAAAACAACCCTTTAAACTTCGACTTCCACATTAAAGTACGCAGACAAAGTAATGTAAACCTCTTCCGCCCCTCAAAATCGCTCTAGCGAATCCTTTCCCCCTCGTCATTCTTATCCCAACCTTGAAGATCCCAACCTCAGTCATACACATATAGCATGTGGTAAATGGAATTTCTCTTATGAAGGCCATTATCTTTCTCGCCGTTCACAACCTCCCTTCCCACGAAAATTTTTTTCTCCTCGCTCTAGCACATATCGACATCATGGGGATCACACCCCTTTCAACCTCCTCGCGCGCCAACGATATCATGTGCAAGTGGAAGATCAGAATTCCAACGCTTACAGAGAAGGTTTGGGCGCATATCTAATAGAAATCGAGGATGATCGAGCGCTCACGCCTATTTGAGATGCCGACAATATAATGGTGATCCCTTTTTCCTTATCGGGAATCGCACTCAACTGATTCCGTGGATCCAGTAAGATATGGCAGACTTTCAATGATTTCGCTAGGACTTTCCGAATTAGTTTCAAAGATTCAGACTTCCATTTCGAATAAAGACAAGAAAATCACCAAAGAACTCAAACTTAAAAATAATCTGTCACTCATTACCTGACTTTTATGCGCACCATGTTTGATAGGTTGATTCCCGAAATAACGGCATCAGAAGGAATTAGGTACGCGCATACGAACCTCCCCCTCACATTACATTTGACTGTGCAAAAAAAACCAAATAGGAGACTTTGCAGATTTGTAAGATCTTGCAAATTTTTCAGAGAAGAGTTAACGTGTAGCCAAAACTATAAACTCTCCCTAAAAACTCTCTCGGAGTGGACATTATTGCCCGAGTTAGCTTATAGGAAACCTAAAGATAGAAAAACAGACGGGCAATCCGATAGGTGACTTGACATAGACCTAGTGAATAAGCGTTGTCAATACAGAAGAATAAAAAAAAAGAATATGCTTGACTCAAATCCGATACAAAACCTATCCTTTTAAAAAACGATACCCATTAATAACCTAAACCCCTGCCGACACCTTTAAACCACGCCATGAAAATGACGAGCCCCTCAAATGTTGGAATTCCAGTGAAAGAGAGCATATGTTTAAATAATGTAAACAACCTACAAAAAAATTCTGTTTTCGTTGCTGTAGAAATGACACATTTTAATCATAGTGCCCTTTTAGGTTATGAACGAACGCTTTTTATTTTTAAAAAAAAATTGTTATAAATGAAGAAGAAATATAAATAGCCGCTAAAGTCCCAGCTCTTAGAATTCAAAGTAAAAGTCCTTAAATATTTTTACTGCACCCGTAAACGCCTTTTTTAAAAGACTTGATAGCACAATATCAATTAATTTCTATTACTTTGAATTTAAGAACTAGAGAACTAACACCTCATGACAATTCTGATTTACCGAATCCTGTGGATAATACTACTTTATCAAACCCCAACTCTGTCGTACCCCTTTCAAAACTCATTTCTTCGGACACTAGTGCACTCATATCTCCAACTATTTGCAAACCCTCTTACTCTAAAATCCAGAAAATTAAACCTAATTTATATCTCCCAGGGCACCCTGAAGAGAATTCTAGTAATGAATTTTGTTCTTCAATCCCTATCCTCGTTTACATATTCTCTGAGCCCCCTTAGCGATGTTTACGTAGCGATGTTTACCTCTTTCTGGACCCCAGCCCTTGGTGTATTTGGCAAATGAAATCTTAAGAAAACTTTAATTGAGATGAGATGATTCCTTTGACGAATCGGTGATTACTTTGCGTGACGATAATATGTTTGAAAAATATCGCGGCCGGTAACTTATTGGATTTCGGTCTTTACCAGTTTTGATATCATTCTCGCCCGCGGGACCAAATGAAAATCCTCTTATTGGATCGCCAGCCAGATACATCTGCTTATCACGTTAATCGATAACGAATCCGTGAATTTCTTTTCTCCCCGGATATTTGCATGTGTATTTTGACAAAATTAAGAAAACAAGGAGCACTTATTTCAGGCACACACGTTATAAATCTCTAACACATGCGTACAACAGAGGACGATGCTGGAAACGGATACTGAACCGATCAGCTTACAAGAAAAATTGGGAGAAATTAGCAGCTTACGTTAAAACAGCGTCACAGGAGCGGAAAAAGGAGGACCATCTTGTGTTTCCAGACAACACCAACACAAAAAATCGAACCACTGAAGTAATGCGCTAATGGTTTCCGGGGGGATTTCTTCCTAGAAGAAAAGGATGGTGTATGGATGCTGAGGATCCTTAGCATCATCATTATAAGCAAAAATTAAGATCGTTGTATATATTATCTGGAAAGATATTAGCATAATTGTAATGATGCTATAAAGATCAACGCACTACCAACTCCCGTAAAAAAGTCACGCGGCATAAATTTTTTCCAAATCATCAAAGCATGTGTGCATCTAAGCCGCTAACGTTTTAATATTTTTATTCTTTAATTACTCTTTGGTAACTTCTGTTGTTCTAGAAGATTCAGATTTAAAAATTTCGAGCACTTCTTATTTGAAACAGTAACACTCTCCCTCTAAGAAGACTTCCTAAGAAAACCTGAAATCCCTGGAAACGTATAACATACTATAAAGTACATTTGAACTGAGGTGGAAAACAATAAAATCAAAAAATTGATAATAAAAGTGAACCAAGAAAAAAACGAAAAAGTGTTAATCAAAATAATGGTACTATATATCTATTCATAATAACGACTGTTAATGAATAATGAGGCGAACTAAAATTTCAATTAAAAAAGCCGATAAATAATATATGCGCAAGATAAAATAATACATAATTTTGGAAAGTCCCGATTTTTCCAATAAGGTTTTCTCAATTATGCGATTACTTGTATAAATTATAATAATCTCAAGTAAATTTATTCTACTCATTTGGTTGAAAGAAGATTTATATTTTGACACATAATCCTGATCATGATTTTCGTCAAAATCATTTTTTAAATCTTTTCCTTTGTGATGCACTGCATTGGAAAAAAAAGAATTTGTTCTGATTATTCCAGTCAACTAAAACATTATTTTCCTGATTCAAATTAAACATTATATAATCTGCTTTGGTCAAATATTTAATATTTTGTTAAAAAATTCGACAATTCGGTTGAAAATTAACTGTTTTGTTAAAAATTATATTTCGGGTTTTGGTTGACGGTTCAACAATTTGGTATCAAATTAAAAAATTCGGGTAAAACCGAACTTTCTGGTTAAAAATAAGTTTTGTGGTTAAAAATTCATATTTTGGTTTGAAGTATGATCGTTTTGTTTAATGTTTATATTTTTTTTTTAAATTAACTTCTTTGTTAAATATTTTATTACTGGGTTAAAAATTCAATCGTATTGTACATAATTCGTCCTTTTGGCTTTAAAAGTCAACAATTTTGTTTAAATATGGTGTAATTTATTAAAAAAAAATTTTTGGGCAGAACATTAAAGTTTTTGCTATAAAATTCCCTTATTTATTTATTTTGTTAATATTTAACTATATGGTTATAACTTTATATTTTTTAGTTAAAAGTTCAACTGCTTGGTTAAAAGTTGAAAAGTTTTATTTTTTGTTATAACTCAGTTTCGTTTTGTTATAATTTCGCTATTTCATCACTTAGTTGAAAATGTCTCCTTTATAAGTTTCAAATTCAACGTATATTTCGACTTTAAATTAACTTTATTTTAAATGTAAGGTGTTTTATAACGCTTTCAATATGGTATTTACATTAATTTTATTTATGACAATCCACTGGGTGTAAAACAAAATCACGATTGTTAAAGAGTGGGGACAGTTGAGTGAAAAAAAGCCTAAAATTTTTAAAGAATTTTACCTTTATTTTTATCATTATTTCTATCTCATTAACCTGAACGTGATTGTGACATTATTCCTTACTCACTCATAAAATATTTAATCTTAAAATAAGGTATGATTGCAAAAGCGTTACTTACTTTTCATAGTGTCTTAGCAAATAAAGAATAACGAAACCTCAGTGATCGGATAGTGGTTCGTATACAAAGCAGAGCAAAATAAAAAAATTATTAGTTCCTGTTCAGAAGTTTTTGCAAACATCAGCTTACATCATACCTGTCTGGCAAGAATGAAGATTGAAGTGGGGACTTTACTACTTGCATTCGTGATGTTGTTTGGCATTAAATGTAAGCGTAAATAGTTGTAATATTTACATAAGATAAGTTTTTAACATATTAGTTTCCACAATAATGGCTTGGCAATCATAGAAGAATTATCAGTAATATGCTCATATGAGGAAAGACCTAAGGCAAATTATCTAAAATAATCAATTTTTGACTTGTTTATAGCCGCTAAACACATTTCTGTGCTAAAAAATTTTTAACTCCATATGGCACCACCTTCTCTACTCTCCTCTTATTGACGGGAACAAAATACGATGATAACCGGACGCAAACCTGACCAAAACATTTCGGGTTTCAGCCTGAGGTTACGAAATTCTAGAAAGGACAATACATTGACAATATCCACTTATACTTTAGCCATTATTAGTGACTAATAGTAGCGTAAATAGTAATGTTTCGTATGCTTAATCAGGTGTTTAAATAATGCTAAATTTTTCTTGTAAATAAATAAATTACCAATTATATAATAATTAATAATACATAATATTCGTTTTAATGACGTTATTTGCATCAGGGTCAACAAGTCTCGCAATGTTGCCTCTTCTTGTTTGAAGAAAGTTAAAAGTCTTACGCAAACTGTATATAACCTAACGTTATATATTTCAAAGTATTTCAAAGGCATTAATTTTAAATTGAAAAAGCCACTCTCAATGTTGAGGGATTTTAAGGAATTTAAAAGATTTAAAGGGGTCTTAAAACATTCGAAGATCTTGTGAAAGGTTTTAAAATATTCTAAACAGATTATAATATTTTAAAAGCTATGAGAATTCTTAAATATTCAGGAAACTGTTTAAGCAATTAATAATTTTTTAAATAGAAAATATACTCGAAAGTCGTGCATTATTTAAAATTTCGGTATCTGAAAATTGCCAAGTGTCATTGTTAGAGTTGCCTTTTAAACTAAATAACTGATTTTCTTTTTACAAAAACAGATGGGGAGGGGTCTTCTGAAGAAGAAACGCCACGCCGACGAGGAAAACGTCCTGCACCAGTTTTACATAATTTTTTTCCAACTCAACCATCTACTTCTCGAGTTGAACCTCAGACACCACCTGAAGCAGAGTCTAGCAACATCAATCCACTACGCGAACGTCTTAATCCATTCCCACTTCATTTATTCACTCCTAGATACGGGCCTCGGAGACAATCATCAGCGGAATCTATCAACAGCAATTCACCACGCACACTTGTTAATGAATTTCCACTTTATCCATCCACTGCTCGGGCTAGACATCAGGCACCACCTCGAGCAGAATCTAGCAACAGTAATCCACAACGCGCCCGTGTCAATGCCATGCCGTCGATGCCTGTATTTGAATTTCATGAAAACGACTTGGTTATGTTACATATGACGGATAACTCTTTTAATTATGGTCCTCTCGCAAGGTACGAACACTTAGAACCTCCTGCGTGGATTTACAAGCGAAAGTTAGATGATGGGAAATACAAGGTTTATTTGCAACCACCTTTTGGACCGACGTGGGCAACAGAACTAGCACATCGTGTTGCCCCTCCCCAATCCGATGTTCAAATATCCCTGACTAGCGTTGAGCCACTGCAGATTACTATGAGATTATGCAACACAGTCAGGTTAATTGGATATCTTAAAATTTTCATTAAACTTACGGGGGAACGCCTATTTGTACCGGGACATTTAGACAAATATCACATCTTTGTAAAAAATATAGACGGCACTGTATACAATGCATTTTTAGGCCCTGAGCGTCCAGGGTGGGAACATTCCGCAAAACGGAGGATTTTGCCTTAAGAGATTCTTTCGTATAATTTGAATGCTGAACGTACGAGAAGTTCGAGAATCGTGATCGCCGAAAACACGAGCATTAAAGGGGCTCCCACTCCTGCGACGCATAGATGATGGGCGTCATGCGTGATAACGCACACAGATGCACTTGCGCGAGACTCTCGGAAAGGGTAGGGATATAGGGGAGAAAATGCTACTCACCCCTATGGAATTAGGACGCTCGTGTATGTGGAACGCTCGTAACTTTATGCCTCGTACGTTCGGCATTCGAGTGTAATAAACACTTTTCTTCCACATTAAACACTATGGGTGCCCGAAATAACTAATAATGTTATGAAAAACATTTTTCTCATTAAAAATGCCATATTCTAGATTCTTCTATTGTCGCCCGCATGACTGGGCGACAAAATTTAAATATGGGATTCGAGACCAACACTCTCGATTCTGAGTTTATTTAATTTACAATTTGAATTATACAAAATTGTGGCCTTCTGATCTCAAGCAGGATAGTGCTAACGCTACCTATTTTGTACCATTTAGAAATAAATTTAATAGTATAAGTAAGGTGATATTAATCCAATTAGTAATGAAATGTATTATAAAATTACATAACATTTGGAGTATATGACAGGATCTGGGTAGGGGAGATTGTGATAGCAAGGTTGCGTATAGATACGAGGGGGTCAGTTATTCGCCGGCATTAGCGCTGAAAACATATTTAAGTCGTGAGCGAATTTACTCAGTCGCATGTAATATTTTCCTCAATGTAAATTACAATAAACATTTTGATTAAGCCAGTATTAAAGTGTGTCGGATTATTGCGCGCCTAGATACATCACAACATTAACTTTATTTTTTTGTACATAATCATTCGAGCATAAAATGCACAACGTTTCTTGCTCATTGGCTAATCTTATCCAGTCTGAATTACTTTTCAATGGAATTCACAAAGTGCTAGTTATTTTAAGTATTTTAGTTTTTGTATTTCGAAGAAATTCCTCTAGTTATTCATTTTATTAAACAACTATAAAACAACACCTTTATTTATTTTCTTTCAAACTGGTTTACGGGAATAAACATACTTTTCACTCTGCCTAATTAATTTATTTTTTCATTGATTCCTGTAAATGCACACAACTTTTCTAACAACAAAGATATATTTATAAACTAATATATAAATGTATAAACTATATTCCTGTTTAACTACACAGGTCGACAATATTTTTACCCCAGAAACTAGACAATACTTCTTTAAAGGATTTTGATGCATTGAATCCGAATCTGGTCTCAGAAAAGATCAACACCAGTTTTTCCGACATATTATAACCTAAAAGTTCAGAAAATGATGTTTTTTACTATTGTGGGGACAAGATTATACTTCGGGCTGTTTTGTTTCGTAAAATCCAGTCAAAGCATTTAAGGATTTCAGGGATACTAACCTCGATTCTATGGTCAGAATTTTTAAATTCAAGATGGTGGATTCAATACGGTGGCTACAGCTGCCACACTCCATAGCGAGTTACTAAAAATTCTGAAAAGTGTTTGAAAATGGTTACTAGCGGGTTTTGTGGTTGCTGATCTCGAATCTGCGAAAAAAATTTTCAAATTCAATATGGCGTATTCAATTTAGTGGCTACACCTCCCAAACTCCATAGCTAGTTACTAAACATTCCAAAAAGTGCTTTAAAACAGTATTCTCTGAACTCTTGGTTCAGAATCTCTCGATGGAAACCTATCTTCAAAAAATTATAAGGCCGGATTCAGATTCAGATCCACAAAACCCTTCAGAAAAGTAGAGCCTTTTCTGCGTCAGTAGCAAAAAGCCGTGTAATCTAACCTCCAAAAAAGCGAAATCTAGCATTTTCAGCACTTTTAGGTTAGGATATTTTGAGACGAAACCAGGCTTTGAGCAATCCTAAGGCCAGATTTGGATTCAGCGGGTCAAAACCCGTAGGAAAAATTATTGTGTGGTTTTTGGGTGCAAAGAAAAATAAAATTTGTTGGCCTCTGCTATCATCCAGTCACACAAAAAATATGTTTTATCAAAAGGGACCAGATAGTTATTGAAACGCTTTTACAATTATTTAGATTACAAGATATCTTTCGATCTGCTTTCGTTACAATCATCGCTATCACCTGAACCAGAAAGATCACTAGCACCACGTCAGACTCAATTTTGAAAAAATAGTTTAATATCTTTCCTGTGATCATTTTTCTTTCTTAATATTTCATTATGTTCATGCGCAGTAAACTTACATTCGTTAGTTACTAAAAAACAAACTTTCCAAAAAGGATCTGAAGGGGTCCGTTTAAAACACATTGACTAAAACTAAATCGTTTATGTTTATAACATCTAAATTATCAGGATCTAGTATTTGTGAGTTTTGTTTGACTTCAGGATTTCCTCTAGCATCTTCTATATTGTTCCCATCTTCAAGTTTTTATCTTTCTGTCATTAAATTAATACCCTGCAAAAATAGGCCTAAAAACCAAATATATCATCTATCTATTGGCCAGTCAATCCCAATAACCCCATAATCCCAGTACTTGATAAGCCCTTAAACCCATAACTCCTTAACGCCTTATACCCATAAACTCTAAATTCCAACACCTTAAAATTACAGAACTCGGTAAGAAAGAGACTCATGGTCTTTGAAGCCCTAAAGCACAGTTTGTTCAAGCCATGCATGCTTCTAGAGCCCTAAGCCTACATTATTTAATAACGAGATATCTCTGAAACCCCATAACCCTGTGATAACGAAACTGTCGTTCAGAGCACCTACGTCAACCACGTGGAGGTCCCCTGGATTTCAAACACACGAATAAGTAGTACAGCAATGATGTCCAAAGATTTTACTTATAAGAGTTCGTACACAAGGCTATTAGCGCCGGGATATGGGGTCTTCGAGTTATGAGGTGATTAAAGAATGTCGGCTTAAGGCTCAAGAAGCATGCATGATTTAATTATACTGTGTCCCAGGGATTCAACGTTTAAGGGCTTAACGGATGATGGGTTTTAGTGATAAAGTGGTGAATGGATAGAAGATTTATAGGGGGTTTGCGCCTATTTATTGAGCTGATAGTGATGGGGTTAATTGGACCCCGAATTTGGATCAGCGACCCCGAAAACATATGATAGACATAGTCAGACTGCGGGGGTCATTTTCTTGATTTCTTTTGTGAAACTCTGTTATTTAATGTTATCTCTCGTCCTTCCCAATAATTTCTGTATGCTAAACTGTCGTAAATGTGTTTTGTTTTCCTAACCGTATGCAGAGTTTTGATATTTCTTGAGAATCAAATTCTTTTTCATTATCTATTAAGATCTCTAATGGTTTTCCAAAATATTTCATACAGCTGGACTAAAAAGCTATAATTACTAAGCTGGTTGATTGATCTTTAAGTGGTGTTAAGACTGTTTATCGTGTTAGGTAATCTTGTAATACTAGTATATTTTTATTACCATTTTTTGTTTCTTGGTATCGTCCCATCAAAGACTAATAATAATTGGTCATTGGGTTTTTGTAGAATACCAGGTCTTGTGTATTTGTAAGTATTTCTTGAGGTGCCTAGTCACCTCTTAACTTTCCTTGGTGTGCTTCTTTTATTAATTCTTTTTTATTCGTTACTTCTAATTATTCGAATACATAAGCATTTTTTTTCCTTCCCAGTTGTCATCAATCAGCATTATTAATTCTTAGTCCTTTGTTTTAAAGTTAGTTATAAATTTAATTCCGTCGACGTCTTTTAGTAACAATTGCAGTGTGTGTCTTTTTGTGGTTTCTGTTTCAGTTGTTGAAAGATAGAAAACACCTTTAGTTTCTGGCGGGGCTTTATACTAAATAGTTACAGTACCCTTTAGCGCAGAAACATTTTTGATTCAAATTTGATACGGTTTATAAATTTACATTATCTTTTGTTCGAATTCAGTTATTTTGCTAAACAAATTAATTACTTTCTGGAAGTCTAATAAGTTTTGTGGATCTGATTTCCCTCGTAGAACTAATTTTAATTTTAAATCTTGAGTTTTAAAGATTCTAGGAGTGTTTGGAATTCTTTGAGGGATATATGGTACTAACTTAACCTTTTTTCTGATAATTTCTTCCTAATGCTATCTTTACTGGGGTTTTCTAATTCTTTTGAATCTGTTTCCATTTATTTACTGAATTCTCCTGTTACTTCTAACTCATCACGAGTTTGTTTACGCTTTTCTACTATAAATTTTTCCTCCCCTGTTAGGGAACCAGCGTTTATTCTTTTTTAAAGCATGATTACATTTGGTATTGACAATGATTCTTTAGAATTTTTTATTTTTATTCTTTGATTTATAAATAATGTCACGCTTAAATGAATTTGCTTTTATTTGTTCGCGTTTTATATTAATCGTTGGTATTTCCGAGAGCGCGTCAGCGATAGTATTATTTCCCTTTTTTATAAACGATTTTATACTCTAATTCTTACAGTTTAAGTCTCTGTCTCTATAATCAACTCACCGGATCTTCACATTCATTAACGATATTAACGGTTTATGATCTGTCACAATTTTAAATTTACATCCGTACAAATATTCGTACAATCGTTTGCGATAAGACTGCACCTAAATCATATTTAGTGGCATCTGTGGTTAATTTAAAATCTTTATTCCAGTCGCGATACTTCATGATTGGTTCCAAGATTAAAGTTGTTCTTAGTTTTTCAAAAACATCTATTTGTTCGTGTTTAAATTCAAATGTAACTTTTGCTCTTAACAGGTTCAATAAAGTTTTAGCGAGTTTGGATAAATCTTTTTACTGTAATAAAGTGTCCTAAATATTTTAATTTGGGTCTAGTTATTTAAATTAATCTTCCGGAAGCTTAAATCCCACTTCGCACAAACGTTTAAATAATTCTATTAGGTTTCCCTTATATTCTTACAAATCTTTTCCGCAAACTGTTGTAATGCATACAGACAAAACATCCATTCCCTAAAAGACCCTTTAGGCAGTGATTTCTCATTCGTTGGAAGGTAGGATGAGCATTCTTTAAGCCAAACGGCATTCGATTAAATTCGAAATGACCATTAGGTATATAAAATGCTGTTTCCTCTTTACCTTTCTCTACTATCCCAATTTTATGAAAGCCACTCGCCAAATCGAATAAAAAAAATACTTGGAGTTTCCTTATTTGCCAATTATTTCATCAATATTAGGTAATGGATAATTGTTTGTTATATTTTTTTTAAGTTAGCTTTTGAAAGTGTATGCTGCGTTGCTGTTTAGCTTTTCCGGCGCGTCACGTTTTTTGGAAACTACCTCTTGTGAACTATTATAAGGAGAATTTGAATCACGCATTATTCCTATTTCAAAGATATTTTTTATTTTTAATCTAACTTTCTCCTGTTGATTTCTCCTGCTGATTCATTGCTCTTTTGGTTTTCCGAAGGCCTGCTGGTTGAGGCTTGGTTGTGAACTTTTTTTTCCTTTTATGACAGTCTTCTTCCTTAAGCTATAATCTTTTTTTGCAACGGCGTTTTTTTTGTTTTGCGTCGACATTATAAGCTATAGAAAATGCTTTGTTTAGAGATTTTCGATATTTAGATCTTATTCTTATTTCATATTCTTCTCTTATGTTTTGTACTATAGCAACAACTCCTCACTGCTCTTTATTGCAACTCCTTACTCCTCTTCTGCCTTAACAGTTCTCAGCGGCTCAACCACATGTTTCTTACTTGCCTGCTTTTTCTACTCACACATAAACCTAAACTTCTTTCTCATTTCTACGCACTTGTTCGTTTTCGCAGTTACTTCTTTCCTCTTCTTGTACATACTTTTCACCTTTCTTGTCATCTTTTTATATTCCCTATCACTCTAAGGATTTACCACACCTTTCTTCTTCTGTATAAACACCTTCTACTGCACACATCCTTTTACATTCTCTTTTACATCCTCTCATATCTTTTCAACCGATTCTTCTTCAAAGCGTACCTTTCCTAACAGCCCGTGGTATTTATCTATCGCCTCCATCCTTTAAGTTACCCTATATCCTATCAACACTTCTTCTTTATCTGGCCTTCCGCTAACCTTCCCTTTTATTCTCAATCTTAATGGCTGATAGTCTGATTCTATCCTCCCTTCGACTAAAATGTCATACATCTCCTACCAGCATCCCATTTTTATGACCACATAGTCTATCACAGGTACGCCCACATTACTAACACACCTGCCTTCTCCCTCTTCATTTCCTGTTACCATTCCGTTCACTACCGTCTAGCCTCTGTCTTCCACCTAGGCTCTTAAAATCGCCCGACCCCCATTTATTTATTACTTTACCATTGTATCTTCTTTAGAAACATTCTTCCTTCCTGTATAAGCTTCCTTTAGTACCCATTCTCGCATTAAAGTCCCCCCCCCCCAGTGGAAAGCTACCCTCCTCGTTTTCACCTAGTAACTCTTCTACCTCTTCCTAAATACTTTCTATTCCATTTATATTTTTCACTGTCGCAAACTTGTTTATCATGCTTCCTATATTAACTGCCTTTATTTGCACCCCCTCTTCCTCTCTTTTATCCTAAACTTTTTTCTCTAAGCTATTTAAAACCCCTGTTATAATTCTCCCGCTAACCCCTTCTTTTTTCTTTACTCTAAGCCTCCAGCTATACCCCCATAATCTCCTTGCCTCTATTCTGTGCAATTCCTTTCTCTCTCCTCACATCTCTACCAGTCCCAGAATGTCAAATTCCTGGACATACCTCCAGAAATCCAAAAGTTTCTTCTTTAACCCTGCTATGTTCCAGTACAGTAACTTCACTACTCTACGTTCATGCCTTATCCCTGCGTCCTTACTTCCTACAAAACAATTCCCTTTGAACTATCTTCAACACCTCTTTCTTCTTGTTCCACAACCACATTTTTTCCTTCATTTTTATTTTTTAAATATCTTATCTTAGCTGTTATCCCTTCACTCTTCTTCCTCCTATCTCTGCCGTTCAACATTATCAGTCGATAAAGACTCCCTTATCCTTTGTCATTTTGTCATTTCACTTGACCCACTAAATTTTCTTTCGCGCTCCTTAGCTTCAACCCTCTTACCACAATATTATTTATCATTTCTGCCCTCTCTTATACCCCTATTCGATCCTCTATAGCCCTTATCTTTTCTCTATATACTAACACCTCCTTTTCATTCCTATGTTCTCCCACTTTCTCATTACCATGTGCTCTACCCTCTCCGACTTACCTTTCTGCTCGTCGTCCGTCTTGACACCTACTTCCATATCTAACCCACCTTCTATCTTCTCTAACATTCTTTTCGTTCTTTCCTTCCACACCCTACCTGCAATATTAGCTGCAAGATATTTACATAGAACGATAAGATTGATACAGCATAATCAGTGAAAAGCTCTGTTTTTTCCTTCCTACAACTGCTGACTTACGTAGTTTCACAGATAAGTAGGGCAAGAGCGTTTGCAACAGTCATTCCGGAAGGGCCGCAGTGCGCGAGCACTCTGTCAAGTATATTGCGCAAAATAATGCAT
The DNA here is from genome assembly GCA_010014905.2 of Druon quercuslanigerum. NCBI lineage: Eukaryota > Metazoa > Arthropoda > Insecta > Hymenoptera > Cynipidae > Druon > Druon quercuslanigerum. The sequence continues at coordinate 14,376 of JAAAKG020149588.1, forward strand.
TGCAATTGGAATCGGTTTAGGCGGCCCTGACTGTTTACGTGTTGACCCCCCCCCCCTAAATTCAGTCCAAGGTTTTTTGAAGGAAACCCCCTACACTGGATTGCAAACTAACTGGACCTACAAAGAGAACCTACCATAAGAGACTTCTTAGATGACTTATATGTGCCGGATTCTCCATATTTTCAACAAAACCTAACAATCTGAAGATAAGAAACGAATTAAATTCTAAAGATTAAAAAAAAGTATTTAAGCTGTAAATGAAACATTTTCTTAAAATTCATATTAATTACAATAAGCTTAAAATTTTTTTTACTGAGTGAAGAAGTACGCTCTTATTTTATTTTTATAATACTGTGTATCTACATTTTAGGGCTTAAGATATTAAAATCAAATTGTTATTATCATTATTCTATAAAGAAGAATTAATTAAACAAATTCCTTTAGCAAAAAAAAACTTACTAGCTTTACAAAGAATTTCCAAACATTTATGAAGATTTTCAAGGACTTTAAATTATATAAAACAGTTTAGGATTTTTTTAATGATTCGAAAGGACATCGCAAAATCTGAAACGATCTTAACAGATATAATTTGTTTTTAACATTTTATATAATCTCTCTAAATTTCAAAAAATTAGAGATTTTCGTAGGACTTCAAAGATTTAAATAGATTTTAATAGATTTAAGGGATGCACAAATTGTTTAAAATATCTTATAGCATTTTTCAAGGAAGGTTAAATATTTTAATTATTTTTTACGATTTCAAGAAGTTTAAAGAGATTAAATGTTTTAAGTTACATATTTAAAATAATCTTCATGAATTTACATAGAATTTCGGAAAATATGAAACGACTTTATAGGTCGATAAACGTTTTTGCAGAGTATAAAAGATTTCATGGAATTTTAAAAGGATTTTAACGGATGTATTAGATTTCTGAGAATAATAATCACATCAAGATTTTAAAATATTTTAACCTGAAAGTGAAAAAAGAACTAATTTCTGAGGTATCTATCGAAGGATTTTTTGGATCGTTAAATACTAATTTAAAATCAAAATTGGGAAATTTTAAAGGGAAGATCCAATATAGCGGATAACATGTTGAAATAGATCATGACATCTTCGTCTTATTGTAGTGAGGAAAAAAGTCCCATTTTTGTATATCGTTATTAAACATAGTAAAAGTAAAATATTTCTTTTGATTTATTCAAGATAATTTTTAATTCAAGAACAAGACAAAACTAATTTGTACAGCTTATAGAATGTTTTCAGTCTTTCAAAAAGCTTTATTTTATAATTGTGCAATTAATTCTTGAAAAGTACATCTATTTAACAATTAGATCTCGGGCTTAATTCCAAAAGATAAGAAGCCATAAATTTTGAACAAAGTATTCATGAGACAAGACTGGAAGAAATTCATTCATATTAAACTAATTTTTATAATGACCAAATATTTCAGCAGACAAAAACAGATTTCTTTGCACTACGAGCTCACCGAGATACCGTTCGTTTAGAAGGACAATAAGAGTCTCCTTATTCATCATTTAACAAAAAATTATTATAAGATTATTTTTAGCATCTCTGAATAAAAATTAAAAAAAATTTCCTTATGCCGATTTTTCGTAGGATAAATTTGTTCAAACCATATTTAATAATCAATTGAGTTGATTTTTGGAGTTTCCAAAACAACTATAAACTTTCTTCAACCATTTTTTGTAATAACTTTGTTATTTCCACACAGAAAAACTTATTTTGGTCATACTGTCATACAAAAAAGAACAACAGAGATTTGTTATTGTCAATTATTTAATACAACACTCCTCACGTACGTTTCGACCCCAATGTGGGTCTTCTTTATAGTAAAAACATCCTATGTCAAAATATAAATAGATAAGAAAATGTGCGCAAAGTATAAATGTCGAAGAAATTATAGTAATTTACCTGATAATATTGTGTTAAATAATTTAAAAATATATATAAAATTTGAACCTCAAGAAAATTGGAGAGGTTTCAATAAATAATTAGTGGATTACATATTGAGACATATTGAGACTCTAATTACTGTAATTACTTAAAATATCCTTTATCTAATGTTTTTAAAGATAATTCGGTTTTGACGTTTTTTGATTCACAAGAATTTAGTCTTAATAGCTTAAAATATAATAGAAGAAACCAATGCATTAAAAAGTTTAATTTATTAAAAAAAAAGAAATTTAGAGTCACAAAAGAAAATTACAGATTTCCGATTGAAAAAATGTTTTAAAAATATCTCTAATGTTTAAATCCCAGATACGATTGCGGAGGCCGTAGCGTTAGGCAATAATTATGGTATTCCATTCAAAGGCAATAAGATTCCGGTAAATAGTGTGATTGCTAATATTGAAAAGTGTATTAAGAATGTAGAAGATGAGGAACTAAAGTTCAATGTTACAAAAACTACAACTCAACTAATTTCAAATCATAATTTTATAAATAAATTTAAAAATAACAATAATTTTGAAAAACCTATTGAAACCTTTCAAAAGGAACATAATGATTCAGTTTTCTTAAAAGCTGATAAAGGCAATCGTAAGCGGCTAATCGTAATGATTATATCAAAACTGTTGAAAGCCTTTTAAACAACGATATGCTTTATAAAAACATTAAAACTAGTCTTATTCCAACGACTAAAAATAAATGCAATGAGATTGGTATCAGGTGGGAAAAGAAAAGGCTAATTAATGAACAAACATCTGATATGGTCTTTGATGAAATACTTCCAAGCTTGGAGCCCGTCCATGGTCCAAAAAAAAGGGAAGAAAAAAAGTAGGGTTAGGATCCAGCCGAGTGCAGCTGGGATGCCAGCCGTATCAGCGGAACGGATGAGCCGGGATGCCAGCCGACCCGTAAAAGGAGGAAAAAGGAGTAAACATAGGAAGAAGGTATATACTAAGTAATTTGCTTGAATCACAAGGTTTATTATATTTTTTTCACTAAACACTGTCTATTATTTCGCTGCGTGCCAGTTATTTAGAGAGAGAGAGAGAGAGAGAGAGAGAGAGAATAAAGATTAGTTCCACTCTCTGCCGCATGAGGCGTGCGGGGCGTACGCGAACCATGCAGGGTTGCCCAGAGCGGATGTCCAGCTGTGGGAGTGAGAGAGAGGGGCAACAAGTTTTGGTTGATGGTTGCGTTTCGTAACAAGTTGGCCTAGCCCGAGCGGTATTCCTGCCCGGGGAGGTTGATGTCAGTTAAAAGCGGAGGTCCAGCCGTTAGCCTTGTTGATCAGAGCGGATTTGCAGCCCTGGTCGTACTGCTGTTACGTGGCGGAGCGCGCCTTTTTAAACAGACCGTGCCGCACAAGAGTTGGCCAGAGTGGGAAAGGATCGAGTGGTGGGAGATGCGCGCGCTTGAGTTAGAATAGCGAGAAATATTGTTTCTCGCTCTCTCTTGTCTTTCTCTCTCACTTTTTTTTAAAGTTCAATACTCTTACATCTAGAATGGCTTCTGTGTAGAAAAAGCAAAGTATTTAAGAATGTATTGCTCAGAAAAATTTGAAACTTGTACATTATCTGTATCGAGATTTTTGACCCCCCCCCCTCCCCCCCACCCTTACGTAATTTTAGCCTACTGGATTTTTAATAAGTGTTGAATTTAAGCCAAAAAAATTTTTTCTAGCCAACACACAAGGATATATGATCGTCAGTATTAAATTTTCAAACCAAGCAAGCAAAAATACGCCAAAGCAGTCAAATTTTTAATAAAAAATATAAATTTTTAAGTAGAAGATTATTTTTCTACTGTAAAAGACGAATAATTAATAAAATATATTAGTTTTTAACCAAATGCAGTCAAACCCGGATTTAAGGTCAATTTTGGGACTCAGTGTGACATTAAATCCAGAGGTTCTGCGTCAATTCTCCAAAACATTAAATGGAGGATCACTAAATCGAGGCTGACTGTAGCTGAAATTTGCACTCAGTGGATTAATTTTCTACCAAATTTTTAGCCAGATTAAAAGAAAATCATTTTACAGAAGCGACGAATCTTTAAACAAAAAATATTTTAATTTTCAACAAAATAGTTGCATTTAAGAAAAAAGGTGAATCTTCAAAAAACAAATTTTTAACAAAGTAGTTTAACTTTCATCGGATCAGTTAAATTTTAAAGCAAACAAAAATTATTTTTCTACCATATAGTTTCATTTTTATACAAAAGGAGGAAAAAAATTAAGTACAGTTTTAAAAACTTAAACAATTAAAAATGAAAAGCGTTTAAAATCCAAGATTTTTTAATAAAAAATATTTTTATGTGATTAATTTTGAATAAAATTTAATTAAAAATGTTTTTCAATTAAAATGTACTTTAGGATTTTAAAAGTAAAAAATAATTTATTTTATTATACAATTTAACATCAGTTCACAATTTTTAAATGTCGAGATTTTAACGTTAGAGATTAAACTCTTTTAATTGTAAAGTCTGATTAATTAAACAAATGTAAACACCCTATTTAAACTTTATTAACTTTTTTTAATTTTAAAATAACTTCAAAATAATCTATTTATAAATAAAGGCTTTCATTAAATTTAAAATTTAATTTCAGTCTGAAATATTCCATTTTTAAAACATGAATATGAAATTTCTTTATTACGAAAAAGAACAGTTACAGTAATTATAAATTAAATATTTAAAACTAAACAAAAAACCTATACTTTGAACGTTACAATTTTAATTTTTTTATTTAACCAAATTTAATTTGTTAGTAAAATTGGTAAATATTGATGCAGAAATAATAATTGAACACATATTATTCTTATAAAAATTTCGAGTCGGTTGAAGAGATATTTAGAAGCTTTTTAAGAATTTTGACAGATTTGAGAAGAATAGACAACATTTCCCGGCAAAATTAAAAATGATTTTTTATTTTAATAAACTTATTAAAGAGAATATTAAAAAATAATTGTAAAGATTTAAAAACATGTCTTCAGCAGGGAATTTTCAAATATTAACCAACTCTGAATTAAAACTGGTAATTATCAAAAATAAAAATTTTTTTGCCTGAAAACAGGAAATATAAAATTTTAAAGTTACTCCGAGCTGGAAAAAGGAATTTTTAAAAAGAATAAATCCTAATTCTAAGCGGAAATGGGATATTTTCGAAAAAAAATAAAATTATGGAATGGAACTGGGAATTTTACAGAAAAATTTGAATTCTTAGTTGAAAATGAGAATTTTCAAAAAGTATAAAATTCCGGATTAGAACAAGAAATGTTCAATTTTTAACCAATTTTAATTGGAACTGGAATTTATCAAGCAGAATAAAGATTTTGAATGGAAACTTAAATTTTTAAAACAAAATTATAATTATGAGTTGAAAGGAGGTATTTGAGAACAAAATTTAAATTATGAATTGCAACAGGAAATTTTACTAAAAAATTATAATTCTTAGTTGAAATGAAGAATTTTCTTAAAAAATTAAAATTTTGGATTTTAACTGAAAATGTTCAATTTTTAAAGAATTCTGAGCTGGAATTGGAATTTATCCATGAGAACAACAATTCTAAATAGAAAATTGAATTTTTTAAACAAAATTCTTATTCTTTATTAAAAAAAGATATTCTCAACAACAAAATTAATTATGAACAAGGAATTACAAAATTTAAAGAGCGAATTTTTTTAAAAGATTTAAAATTTTGGATTCAAGCGAAAAATTTGCAATTGTAACTGCATTGAATTAAAAATTGTTTAGTTGTAAAATTTACACGTTTTAAAAGTGTAAATTATTGATCAATCAAATAAAAAATTATTGTTTATTGTTTGCTTATTGTTTATTACTTTAAATGAAAAAATGTTTAGAATAGAGTTCTATTTTTAAGATTTTATTGACCGTGAAAAATGTTTAAAAATAAATTACTTTTTTGGAACAAAAAAAGTTTCTGAAAAAACGGATAAGATTTCTAAGAGAGTTGTCGAGCCTACTTTTTGCATTAGATCTTCAATTTTTTTTATAAATAAACAAATTTAAGAAAAAAATTACCATTTTTTATATTTTAAGTTCCCGGTGCTCGTCAATAACAGGAAATTTGTAGAAAATGCCGAAGTTGAATAACGTAACCTTAGTTAAAGATGTTCGAATATTGGACAACAAACAAACAAAATTTTTATTTACAAATTATTTGTTGATAAAATTTTTTCCACGATTTTCCATTATTATACGTTTTTCAAGTTATATTGCTAGAAATTTCAGTGGAACAATATTAAATTGTAAAAGAATTCTCTTAAGATTATAATTGTTTATATTATAAACAAATTAAATGAACAAATGCAGTAATAAGGCATTTTTCGACAGAAACGTACGTTCTTTTTTAATGTAAATTTTTTTTTTAATTAGGAACTTTGTGATAATTTTATCAAAATTCATAATTTGTTGAATAATCTTATCATTTTTTTAATTTTATCAAAAGATGCCCGAATAATACATTTGTTTATTAAATTTGTTATAAAAAATATAGAACTTATCAAACAATTAATAATTTTGCTTATACCATCATGAAGTTCCCAATTAAAAACACTGACATCGAAAAAAAATGTCCACAGATGCCCGAAAATGCCCCAATTATGCATTTTTTTTAAATTCGTTTTAAAACATCATAAAATTGATCAAAAAATTAATAATTTTGCTAAAGTTATCATAAACTTCACAATTAAAAAAGTTGACATGAAAAAAGTAATTTTTCTGTAGAAAAATGCCTGCTTAATGCATTTGTTTATTAAATTTGTTTTAAAAAAAATATGAAACTTATTAAATAAATAATCATTTTGCGTAAATCATTATGAAGTTCTTAATTAAAAAATTTGGCATGAAAAAAAAACTAATTTTTCTGTCGACAAATGCCTGATTAATGCATTTAATCTTTTAAATTTGTTAAAAAAGTCATGAAAATGTTAAAAAAATCTATGGATTTTATTAAATCTACCTTGAACTTCACAATTTAAAAAATTTACGTAAAAAAATAATTTTTTTGTAGAAGAATGCCTGATTAACATATTTGTTTATTTGACCTATAATTGACCTTGGAAAAAACTAATTTTTCTTTTGATAAATGCCTGAATAATTCACTTCTTTTTTTCAATTTGTTTAAAAAAATCGTCATATTGATCAAAAAGTTGACATAAAAATGCTAATTTCTTTCAGGAAAAATGCCTCATTAACGCATTTGTTTATAAATTTGTTTTAAAAAATGGTGAAATTGATCAAAATATTATAAATTTTTCTGAACTTATCATAAAGTTCCTGATTACAAAATTTGACATAGAAAAAGGACTAATTTTTTTATCGACAAATACCTGATTAATGCATTTGTTTATTAAATTTATTTAAAGAAAATATGAAACTTATCAACAAATCAATAAGTTTGCCTTAATCATCCTGAAGTTCCCAACCAAAAAGACTGAAATCGTAAAAAAATACGTCGCACAGCTGCCCGAATAATGGCCCAATAATGCATTTTTTAAAAATTGGTTTTAAAAAATCATAAAATTGATAAAAAATTTATGAATTTGACTAAAGTTATCATGAAGTTCCTAATTACAAAGTTTGACATACAAAACAAAACTAAATTTTTTTCGACAGCTGCCTGAATAATGCATTTGTTTTTTTTAATTTGTTGTAAAAAATCATAAAATTGATTAAATTATTTTATTAAATTTTTTTTAATAAATAGTGAAATTGATCAAAATTTTATGAATTTTGCGAAAGTTATCAAGAATTTCCGAATTAAAAAATTTTAAATAGAAAAAAAAATTCTGTCGACTAATTCCTGATTGATGCATTTGTTTTTTTAATTTGTTAAAAAAAATCATAAAATTGATCAAAAAATTATGAATTTTACTCAAGTTATCATGAAGTTCCTATAACAAATTAAAACAGAAAAAAAAAATTTCTCTCGATAAATGCCTGATTAATGCATTTGTTTATTAAATTTGTTTAAAAAAAAATGAAACTTATAAACAAAATAATAAGTTCGCTTAAATCATCATGAAGTTTCTAACAAAAAAGAATGACAGCGAAAATAAAAATAAAAAATTTTCGTCCAAAGATGCCAAATAATGCCACAATAGTTCATTTTTTGTTTAAATTGGTGTTAAAAATCATAAAATTGTTAAAAAGATTATGAATTTTTCTGAATTTATCACGAAGTTCACAATTACAAAACTTGACATGAAAAAAAAACTAATTTTTCTGTCCACAGATGCACGAATAATGCATTTGTTTATTAAATTTGTTTTAAAAAAACAATAGATTTATAAAAAAATTATGCATTTTTCTGAAGTTATCATGAACTTCACAATTAAAAAATTTGACATGGAAAAAAACTAACTTTCTGTAAAAAATTTCCTAATAACGATTAAGTTTGTTTATTAAATTTGTTTAAAATATAATAAAATATATCAAAAAATTATAAATTTTGCTGAAGTTATCATGACGTTCCTGATTGAAAAATTTGACAAAATAAAAATAATTTTTCTGCCGACAAATGCCTGATTAACCATTAAATTTGTTTATTAAATTTTTTTTTTAAAATGGTTACATTGGTCCAAAAATTATGAATTTCTCAGAAGTTATCATAAAGTTCCTAGAAAAAAGTTTAAATAGAAAAGAAATAATTTTTCTGGCGACAAATGCCAGATGAATGCATTTGTTTGTTTTTTTTAATTTCTTTAAAAAAAATTCAAAAATTGATCAAAAAATCATGAATTTCCCTGAAGTTATCATGAAGTTCTAGAAAAAAGTTGAAATAGAAAAAAACGAAATTTTCTGTCGAAAAATACCTGATTAATGCATTTGTTTTTAAAAAATATGAAACTTATTAACCAATTAATAATTTTGCTTAAATCATCATGAAGTTCCCAACCAAAACCACTGACAGCGAAAATAAAAATAAGAAATTTCCATTTACAGATGCCCGAATAATGCCACAATAATTCATTTTTTGTTTAAATTGGTATTAAAAAATCATAAAATTGTTTAAAAAATTATGCATTTTTCTCAATTTATCACGATGTTCACAAATAAAAAACTTGACAAGAAAAAAAAACTAATTTTTCTATCGACAAATGCCTCCATAATGCATTTGTTTATTAAATTTGTTTTAAAAAATAATGAAATTGATTAAAAAAATTATGCATTTTTCTGAAGTTATCATGAACTTCACAATTAAAAAATTTGATATGGAAAAAACTAACTTTCTGTAAAAAATTGACAAATGCCTGAATAATGCATTTGTTTCTTTCAATTTGTTTTAAAAAATCATCAAATTGATAAGAAAAAATTATAAATTTTACTGAAGTTATTATGAAGTTCCTATAAAAAAGTTGACATAAAAAAACAAATTTTTTGGGAAAAATGCCTGATTAACGCATTTGTTTATTAAATTTGTTAAAAAAAATTATGAACTTGATCGAATAAATATGCATTTTTCTGAAGTTATTATGAACTTTACAATTAAAAAAGTAAACATTGAAAAAAAACTAATTTTTCTATAGAAAACTGTCTGATTAACGACTAAATTTGTTTACTAAATTTGTTTTAAAAAATCGTAAAAATAATAAAAAAAATTATAAATTTTCTAAATTTATCATGAAGTTTCTAAATAAAAAAATTTACATTGAAAAAAAAAATTATTTTTCTGTCGAAAAATGCTTGATTAGTGCATTTCTTTTTTAATTTGTTTTAAAAAATCATAAAATTGATCCAAAAATTATGAATTTCACTGAAGTTATCATAAAGTTCTTAGAAAAAAAGTTAAAATTAAAAAAAAGGAATTTCTGTTTACAAATACCTGATTAATGCATTTGTTTATTAAGTTTGTTTAAAAAAATGTTTTAAAAAAAATTATCAAACAATTATAAACTTTGCTGAAGTTATCATTCAGTTGCTAAGTAAAAAATTAGACATTGAAAAAGAACTAAATTATCTGTCGACAATTGCCTGATTAATGCATTTGTTTTTTTTTTTTTTTTATTTAAAAAAATCATAAAATTCATCAAAAAATTATGAATTTTACTGAAGTTATCATGAAGTTCCTATACAAAAGTTGAAATAGAAAAAAAACTGAATTTTCTGTCGAGAAATACCTGATTAATGCATTTGTTTATTAAATTTGTTTAAAGAAAATATGAAACTTAACAACAAATTAATAATTTTGCTTAAATCATCATGAAGTTCTCAACCAAAAAGACTGCCGAATAATTTATTTTATTTATAAAATTTGTTTTAAAAAATTATGAATTTGGCTAAAGTTATCATGAAGTTCCTTATTAAAAAATTGGATATAGAAAAAAATAATTTATCTTTCGACAAATGCCTGATTAATGCTTTTTTTTTGTTTAATTTAATTTAAAAAATCATAAAATTTATCAAAAAATTATTAATGTTCCTGAAGTTATCATGAAGTTTCTAGCTCTAAAACTGTCTTAAAAATCTAATTAGCTTTTTTAAAAAAATTTTTGTTCAAATCGGTCAATATTTGTGAACTGTACGTTATTTTGAACGAAATGTCATTTTTTCCCCACTGTGCGTCATCGAGACTTTTGAATTTTTTCAATAAAATATCATCCAAGCCAAGCTGTGTCATAATATATCCTGAAATGATAAGAAAGGTAATATTGTGCAACTGCAGAAGTGACTCAGCCTGTTATAAATTCCAAAACATCGCCTTCTGATTAAACAGATTTAGGAAAATTTATAACTTTTTACAATCTTGAAATTACAATGAATTAATGCACTCGTAATTAATTATACATATACAGGGTTATCATGCGATATTTTTCCAGTGTTCTGTTTCTTTTTTTCATCATTTTTTTTTGTTTCCTACTTTCATTATTTCTCATAAGCAGATGAAATTAATTAGCAGACTTTAAAAAAATTATTTTCCTTAAATAAGCATCAGCGTGAATAAATATGAACCTGAGAACTTTAAGGTTATGTGACACAGCGATATACTTATATTATCGACCTCATTTTATCGGTTCATTGTATTTTTTTTAACCTTAGAACTTTTTTTAAAAATAAAATATCGAGCTGAAACTTTGGAAAATGTATTAGAGTAAAAAAAATTACTTTCAAGTACTTCATTTGGATAGCAAACTCACGAAAAATTATTTCCGACCAAATTAAAACTGGGAGCCTTTTTCATAAATTTTTTCTGAACCTCGACATTTTTTAACATTCGAACTGCTTTGTACATAAAATATCGGCTTCAAACTTTGAGGAATACAAGAGTCGACAGAAAACTACGTAAAAGTGCAAAATTTAATAATAAAAGAAGTAAAAAATATATTTCAACTAAATCTTATTAGGCACACAAAACAGGACTCACAACGTGGGAAGAGTCAGCTGCAGTGATCCCAACTTTGGCATGTTAAGCTATTGCGCTTGCGCGGTGCAGCGACTCTCATTAGTCGGTGTTGGCGCGTGATTCAAACTGGGAATAATTAGCAATTATTGAAATTAAAATAGATTATTATGATAAATTGTACATTTAAATAACAAAAAGTAGTTTCTTTGTGTAAGGTTATAAAAAGATACCAATTCGTATATTTGGAAAATAATAGCACATTTTGCTTAAATTCAAAAGATGAATTTATATTTTATTAACAAAGATTTTTAAATAACAAAAATGTTTATTTACGAGCCATGTGTATACCGAAATTTTGGTACAAATAGCTGAATATTTTGGTACCAATAGACACTGACTGGATTTTAATTATCAGCAATGATGATTTGTGTTATTTTTTTCTCGTTATGAACGTTATTATGTGACTTCTTTAAATAAAAAAAATTTCCTAAGCTAAAAACGTTATTTTCAGAAATTTATCTAGAACTATTGTTTTTTGCACTGGAAATTATTACATGAAATTATGCAAATATTCATACTTATTCTATTAAATGTTAGGAATATACCTATTTATTCACATTAGTCACAATTTGCGTAATTTCTGTTATTATTGTGCAATTTATAATGAGTATATATTTTGTTTTTCATAATTGTTATTTATATTTAGTTTGAATTGCGCGCCAAAAGTACTAATGAGGGTCGCTGCGCCGGAAAAGCGCAGTAGCTCAAGAGGTCAAAGTTGGGATCACTGATAAGCTGTTAGAGCCTCGTTTAGTGGCAGCCCCGTGGCACTCTGAAATAAAAGTGACGGAAATGTTGACTAAGGCCGAGGGTGGCGCTGGCTGTACTTTTAGGCCAACAAAAATTCAAATGTATGGGGAAAGTTTTATAAATGTGAGATTTCGTACTTTTCGCCCTCTGGCCTGGTAAGTTCTAGACTCGCTTATGGATAGAGCAGAGGGACAGTGAGACAAGGGGGGGAAGGTAAGGAGGAGAGAATGGGGTAAGGAGTATAATAAGTGTGAATGGTTGGCTGGATGCTTGCGGGAGGAGGATGGCTGATGGAAGGATGCGAAGGTAGAGATTCGCTACGTATCCTGAGAGGCGACGGGCGATAGCTACGCGCAGACCGGGCGCTAATTAAATTTCGGTGATGATCGCGCGGGGGTGGAAGAGCGCGCTCTCTCTGCGAGCCATGCGTCCATTCCTTGGGGACCGATAGGCTGGCTGGAGGGGGGGGGCAGTTGCAACCGTTTTATTTCCCCCTTCATGAGCCGATTCCAAGCGGACAGCTCGTCCATAGAATGAGGGGGCGGAGTGACGCGTTTGTGTAGATGGACCGAGTGCGGCCTCTGATTTTCGTTTATTTGTTTTTATCGGGGGGATGTCAGGAAAGAAGGAAAGGAGAGGAATCCTGGGTGAATGTTGGGGTCCAAGGAGACGTCACCAGCCCGGGCAGAGTTATATATTGGCGAGAGGTCCCCCGATGAGCTTTTTTTTAGAGAGGAACTTCAAACGGCGACATTAATCAAAACGGAGATTCCGGCGATGGTTCCCGCAGAATTGCTTAGGAGGAGGCGATTCCAATAGAGACTGAGAGAATAGTTACGGCGTCTTGTACGCTGAGAGAAACAATGTCTCAGAATCGGACTCGGCAGGAGGAGTCTGTGTTACTAAGGCCCCGGTCAGGCAGGCCCGCTGATGCCACCTCTGAATCAAACGAAGCCTGGGCTTCCGCGCTGGTGCCGGGACTGGGTGTCTCGACGACGTGATCGGTCGGTGCTGGAATCTCGATCGGCACGAAACGGAACCGCAATAACTCCCCGGGGTCCGGCAATGGTGTCTGCAGTGACACTTTTAATCCCCGCGGGCAAGGTAGAGAGTTTAAGCAATTCCAGATTATGGTTCTGCTGGTCCCGGCCACCGGCAAGCTGTCACGCCGGACTAAGATCACAGGCGGAAACACGTACTACGGATCCTCGGCAAAACGGGGCACTTTTAATGACAAAGCGTTATGTCGACCCCGGAAGGCCCTCTTCTTTCGGGGGTCCCGAGTATCCTCACTCCAGCGCCGTATTTCTAAGAGGTTCCACCGTCCTCTGATGAGTAGTCCCGGCGATTGAGGATTATAGGCTGGGCCGGCAGGCACGGGAGCTGCTACTTTCACGCCCCCGCGATTACGTTCCGCCTCCTCCCGGCGCGCTCTCTCCTCTTCCTCGCGACGGCGGGCTTCTAACTCCTCGCGGCGGGCCCGCTCAGCTTCCTCGAGACGCCGACGTTCCTCGGCTCGGCGACGCTCGACCAAAGCCGCCAACCGAACGCGTTCCGCGTTTGCTATCCCTCGGGCCTCGGAAGGCAAATCCTGCGATTAGGGCGCGTCCTTCTATCGGCCCCTGTCATAAAAGGGTTTCGCGAATTCAGCAAACTCGTACACACTACGGAACTCAGTGCCCGCCTCGAAACAGAAAAGATTCGAACTGAACGCGAGAGAGCAACCTTGCGAAAGCTGCCCGTTCAGCGAAAGAAACCAAATCGTTGCAGGGCACTGACAGGTGGATCACCCCCTGGCACCCTAACCTTCACGAAACACACTCACGAAAAGAAGGCACGATCCCACACGGCAAGTCACGTAAATCTCCACAAGTCACTCCCGAACACGAACAATGAAGGCGTTATCCGTTGATGATTCACAATTTGCGGTACTACGATGGGTGGATGAGAAGGACAATGCAAAGTGGAAGACAACTGTCACTTTTTGATACGTAGAAAATTTATTGTTTGAAGCTAGAAGACACTTCTCTGACACTTCTGATACTCTTACAACGACTGTCGTAATTCTAGGCTTGTCCTCGGTGACCGAGCATGAAGCTGGCCGAGGGCAGTGCGAGCGGCGGCGAGCCCGCTGATTGGTTGCGAGACCGACAACGGAGTCGCAGCCAGCAGTGGGGAGGCGCTGCCTCTAACGCACTACCTCGGTCTTCACGCGTCGAGCCCAGAATTAGCTTAAATTTAAAAACTCCTAATTATTAATTAAAAATATAAATATTTAATTTAAAAATCTGAAATTTTAACGGTCACTTACTATTTGTCGCAGCTTCGTTATCCACAAAGAATTATGGAGCTACGATGAGTAGAATGGCCGTTGGAGTTTTCCTTCACTATTGTTTATAAAAATTGCTTAAACAAACCAATTACTTTTCAGATGGAACTCCAACAACACTTCTACCCCGTCTTAACTTAATTATGATTTTCAAGTCATCTAATTACTAAAGAAAGACTTTGAGCCCTAGGATTATGCATACACCTATATATCTTACCTATATTTATATACACTTAACTTAAACCTAGAAGCATCCCGAATTATTTTCTAAGGTTCAACCGGGGGGGGGGGGGGATATTTAATTATTTTAAAAAAAAAAAAACTACTCTGGGTTATCAATTTTTTTTATTTTCTTAATTTAAAGGGTGATGCGTAATCCCCGTGAGATGGTGGTTCGCTCGCAACAAACGCGAGTTACCGGCTTGGTATTATTTTTAAGTTTTTATTTATTAATCTTTTAATTCTCGTTCATTTCTCTAACTTTCGTACCGCCCGTAACTCGGATTGCTAGTTGAGCTCCCCGGCTCCGCCAGTGCGCCAGAAAAGGATAAAAGAAGAGGGAGAGTATGAGAGAGAAGATGAAGAAGGCAGGAGAGAAAGCGCGCGTGAGAATGAGTGAGAGGGGCACGAGTCTTGCCGCAATGTTTTCGTGAAGGACGAAAACACGGCGGCAGGCACGTGATGTCATTACCGAGGAATTTTTGGGTTATTACTGCTATGCAGGCACTCGGCAGATGTGCCCGAACAATGCTAATGGGTTTATTAGAGGGTAAGCAAACTCGTTGTTGGAAGCTCAAGAATCCTTAATTTGTCACGTAGGACCTTCACTCAAAATTACCTCGGGGAAATTCTGAGTAGAAAATCTGGCAAACAGATTCTTGGATACTTGAGGTTCTCATTTTTGTCGTTTTGACATACAACATTTTATAATTATAAAAACAGACTTTTTAAATTATTCTTTTGCTTTAGAATTAAGTTTAAGGGCTTTTAGACTAAGAATTTATGAAGGTTTTTTGTAATGAATAAAAATAATGGGATATAAGTGTATTATTTTTGGATGCAATTCTGGTTACGCGAATTGCTCCGAAAAAGTGCAAGTTTACACTGTACCAAATGACAATAAAATAATAAAGTTCTGGAAAAAAGCTATTTCGAAAGCTAATTTTGAACTAAAGGTAGGTTATGTAATTTGTACAAAGCATTTCGGTTGTGAGGATATTCTTACGAAGTATCCGATACTTAGAAAAGATGCTTCTGTTATTGGAACGGTAAATATTTTTAATTTAATTATTTTTCTTTGGTTTGAGTTTCGTACAATTATTTTTAAACATCGCAATCATTTTTGTTTACTTTGAAAATATTTGACAAGAAAGTGTTATACTATAAGAAAAATGTTGTGTTTCAGTAAAAATGTCATCGAAAATATGCAGTTAAACTAGTTTTTTTCTGTAAAAAAAGCAATTACTGATAAACTATGAATTTTCAATTAATATGAAGAAAACAAAAAGAAACAGTTAAATTCACTATAATTGTTTTAAAGATCGCAATCTTTTTTGTTTACTTGGAAAATAATTGACAAAAAATGAGAATTATTAGAATTTTTTTATTTTAACGAAATATTGAGTAAAAAATATGCAAGTAAACTGTTTCTTTTCTCTAAAAAAACGCAAATTATTGGTAACATGAATTTTCAATTAATAATTATAAAATAATTTATTGAAGAGCTATCAAAAATTTTAAAAACAGTTTCAATTCATTATAGTTGTTTTTAAGAATCGCAGACTTTTTTGTTTACTTTGAAAATAGTTGGAAAAAAGAGTTGTACTAAAAAAAATTTAATTTCAACGAGATATAGAGTAAAAGAGTTATCGAAAATATGTAAATTATTATTAGAAGAGTTGCAGTAGAGAACTAGATAACCAAAACAAAATGGAAATTTTTCAGGAGAGTCAAATAGCCTTCTGTGTAAACGAAATCACCATTTAAAGATAAAAAAAATTTACTTTCGGGGTAATGAAAAATGCTATTTTTAGTTTTGTCAAAAAATAAAAAGTGATTCATTAAAAAAAATTAACCAATTTCGACATTTAAATCAATTTTTATATCAATTTGTAGCAATTATTAAAAATATTATATGATTTCCAAAAGAAGAGTGTATCAACTATAGTTTTTTCTAAATCTTTATTTAAAATTAAATACACTGAACTCTCGCTTTTAGTCCAGAGTCGGAGATTGCCTTTAAATGAAGAATTCAAATTATTTTTATTTTCGGAAAAATACGATTCAAAACACATTCAATGACAACAATATTTTTAATAAGACACTTTTTGTAACATTTTGTTAAATTGACTTGAAATTTTACCGAATAGGTATGCGATACAAATCCTAACCTCAAAATTCAATTTTTCAATTTTACTCAAAAAAATAAAAATTTCATATTTTTCGAGGTTTCCTAATTTCTAAATTTTTTTAAAATAGAGAACTGGAGCAATAGATAAAAAGTATTTCTAATTTAAAATGTTGATACTTCTTGCGTGAAATAATGTAAGAATTCAGATTGTTCAGGCTAGAATTCTAACCTTTGTTTTCAAGTTTTTTACACAAAAAGTAGTATAATTAGACATTCTCAATCAATGATTTTCGTACTCGTATTCCAGCGAAATCGAATTAACCTGAATGTATTACACTTACCATAGTAATGACCTTACCTTCACAAGTATCTAATTGTTCCCCTGCTATTTTCAATTTTTTTTTATCGACTGACTCTGTTACGTCCGAAATTCTGCTGGAGCCGAAGTATTCCGATGGTCCCAACGGTGATTGGAAGTGGAAAAAGGTGGGGTTCGTTGCTGTCTTATTTGACTTGAAAGCCAGGAACCGCGAATATTTAATCAAGGGAAATT
>JAAAKG020149589.1:0-10024 GCA_010014905.2 Druon quercuslanigerum
CTAATTTTACGTAGAAAAACTAATTTCTTATATTAGTCAGAAACTTGGCTTTTAATTCTACATTTACTTCTTTCTATAACTTTTGGAATTATTAACTTCCTCTCAAACTGGAAAAGTGCGTGTTTGTGTTTGTTAATCGTGCTTGTGAAGTGTGTGAACATTGTGTTTGAGTGTTGTACTTCACCCGCACGTATCTCACGTTCTGCAGAGTAACAGGAATAAAACACAGAGAGGGAGCGGATAGAGAGAGAGAGAGAGAGAGAGAGAGAGAGAGAGAGAGAGAGAGAGGAGCTGCACGACAATAATTTCTACGTTTTTGCATGTTTTGTTCATTTTATTCTTATAGTTTTAAGGGAAAAACCTATTTTTAATTAAATATCTGGCACTAAGGAGGACCCCTATCCGTGGTCGAAACATTGGCCATCATTGTTTTAATTTATATATAATGCACGACTGTTAATTACATATATCCTTAAGACCCGATTGCCAATATAAAATTTTCAAAATAAAAAAAAAAAAAAAGTTTTTAGTATAGTCTTTTATAATTCTCGCAAATCCCAGTTTCAGATATTACTAGTGGATCGAATTTCAATACACATTCTTATTTAAGAGTATTAGAATTTCGTACATTTCTTATAGCTTATGTCATTTAAAATACTTATTTTCACGATATTTTTTACAAAACTTGTTATTGACCATTATTAATTTTTCACTTTTACATTTTTCAAACAGTAAATGAGACTATTTCTAAACGTCAATACTAATTCTTGCTCGGTCAAGTATATAATAATACGTACAGAAATACTATCATCTCTTATTATAGTAGGAATTTTTATAACAGCACCTGAATTATCCCTCAATTCTTACATTTTATTTTAATTATAGATATAGAATAAACCAAATATTGATCTCAAAAGTATCTCCATGTATGTATTGGTTTCGCCGGCCTTCGACATCATGGTTGGGCCTGGCTGGTTAGTGGTGTCTATTCTCAAGCTTCCAAGAGGGGGATAGCCTTGGCAGCGGTGGCATGTTTGGACATCCGTCTTCTTTTTTACTCTGTCTGACACTCATCTCATCTCCAGATGTCCAGATGTCCTAACAAGACCTCGATCTCGTTATAGGAAGGAAACTCGTGTGCGTTACCCCCCCCCCCCCCCCCCCCCCCCCCCCCCCCCCCCGCCCCCCGCCTCTTTCGCCCCCCCCCCCCCTCCCCCGTGCCCCGGTTCCCCTACACAGCCCCCCCCCCGTTCGGAGGAGGGACCCCGGGGGGGTTCCCCCCCCCCCCCCCCCCCCGCTGAGTGTCCCCTGATAGTTAATGACAGTTAAGACCTACCCTCCGATGAGTCTCCATATTCGATAAGCCTCTGACCTTTTATGGTCGGCCTTACACCATAGATTTTAACACTAAGAGCAACCGGCTTTACTTTACTTTTGATTGACCCTTAAATGATGTTCAGTCCTAAGTTGAAGTATTGCTGAATCAAATACAAGAAATAGTGACTGCAAAAAATTATTTAGAATTAGGAAAATGAGTTTGGAATTTGACAATCTTAAAGTAGCACTAACCTATAATTGGAGCAAGCTCGTTGGCACAATACGTTAAATTTTCATTGTCAGATAAAATGAAAAATGAAAACAAGATCCTGAGATATTTGGTGTATAAATATGAGTATACAAAGTTTGATGTAAAGACGTTAGTAAATTCTAAGAAAATCAACCAAGAATATTAAGCGAACAATTTGAGGGGTTTTCAAAATTGGCTTTGGATGGCTATTAAAAACCAAACTTTCAATTTTTTCAGAAAAGAAACAGTTGCTCCCGTGACATGAGAAAATATATCTTTTTAAAGTAAAAAATGACCTTGTTCCGAGAAAATCAAATTGAAAAGGAAGATATTCCGTTATTATTTATTATCATTCCAGGAAGACATATTCCTTTCTGGGTTTCTCGATTTTTTTTTATTGAACTAACACGTTCGTTCCGCAAAACTACTCCGAACCAGGTTGCTGATCAAACTCTCTAGCAAGCAGCCCAGGCGAATGACTTACCAAGTCATTATGTAAAGCTCTCCATTCGGCCCTATTAGTACCCAAGGTCTTTCTTTTTAGGCGTAATCCACTCCACTGACACTTTTCATCGTGCATTTCTGAAAAAACAATTTCTACACACTTTCCTGTCGTGGCATACCTCTTTAGCGTCCTTTAGGTTACATTATTTTCTCGCCCTGCCTCTGGGTACACTATTATTTACCTTACCTCGATATACTTGTTTCGTCAGTCGTTTATCTTTCATTCATTTCACATTCCTAAACCATCTTAACAAAATACTATCATTCTTGTTAAACAGTGTTTTTTCTAAGTCAAACTTTTTGGGGATTTTCTCGCTAAAAATAGTAAATTCATTGATTGCTTATATACTTGAAGTCAAAATGAGATGCTTCGTTTTAAAAATAAAAATGAACTTTCCAATTTTTCTACTTCGCTTTACCCCTTTCCCAGTTTGTTGAAAGGGGCGTTGAAATTTAAATTAAATGCATTTTGGCAGCACTCTTGAGGGAAATGAACAAGTCTTTTTGTGAACATTCAACAATGTTATTTTTCGCCGATGCGGCCCTATGCATTTTCTATGGGAAAGCTTAATCTGAAATAAAAAAATATAGATTCCCAGTTGAAATTTCTAATTTAATCCCCACCCCCTCTCCTCCCGGAGGGATGGGATAGGAGAACATTTTTACTGAGTCGCTTGTCTCCGTCGAAAAAAATGTTTTTATTAAAAACATTTTTTTTTGAATGCGTATTTCTTAAGATACTTCGATGTTTTAAGATAAAATAATCACCCTGTATATCGCTGTTTTAGAATTACTTGATGTATTTTTACTTTTGATAATAAATACTACTGTGCCGATAACCTTCTTATTCTCATTTATACGCTTATTTTCCTTTTCGTCATGAGAGTATAGACTACCAAGTTACGCATACTTATCAACTTGTTCTATTCTTTCATCGTTTAGGATAATGTTGTATACTGTTTTCTTAACCTTTCGTTCAAACACGATAATTGTTTTTATTCACGTTAATTTCGAGGCCTATGTTCTTTATGCTAGTATTCAGTTTGTTCGACATTCTTTTCAAGTCTTTGATTGACTCTGCCATTAAAACCTTATCATTTCATGGAATATTTCAGGGACGTTCGGATGTTCCGGGTACGTTCTGTGTTAATAAAGTAGTCCGTCTACTGGAAAAGCTCACTCTCAGCAGTTGGCATCATAATCACATGTCGTGAACGTCCAGAAAGTAAACTTAACACTGTTCTCGTCATATTGTACCCCGGTATATTTTTTTAAAATTAAGCTCAAATACCCTGGAAGTGAGTACAAATGAGCAGCAATTCAAACTTCACATAATATTTCTGTCTCCAAAACAGTTTTCCTAACAATATTCAACGTGTTTTAAAGCCAAAATTAATCATTTTTGGAGCCCGCGAAAGGCCTCTCCATAAGAACCCATGTTTTTTTAAACGACTTTACACAGTGATCATACAAATTTTAACCTGGATACGGTACCTAAACACGGCCTTATATGAAAGAGGAAATATTTCTCCGCAAAAAAACTAATTTTATGATTTTTCATCAGACCGATCTAATAGCCGGACTACTTTAAGGTATATGTATACCTTTAAATGTTCCTCTTTAGGGCCTATATAGGATCTCAGATAGGTACCTATACAGTAGGTATTCCTCCATCTCACTTAATAATAAGCTATATCATCGTTTTCAATGGAATTGTTCTTTTTAGCACACATAATATTGTTCCGGTTTGAAATGTTCCAATTTTATTATGGTTAAATAACAAAAATTACTCCTTACCTTCGACATTTCTTCCCGAAAATCTCAGAATAAATCTAAACTTTACTTGAAAATCTAAACCTTATTTACTCTGCTAAAATTTTTGGGCGTCAGGCCTGCTCCAGGCCACTAGATTCTGAAAATCCGCATATTAAAATACTCAAGTAATAATACAAAAATGTCAGCAACAAAAAAACTGTACTCAAATTCTAGACTCAGTGTACCGGTCTTTTACACAGTATGTTCAGGCTAGGTAGTTGGGCGCGTTCCGGAAATAAATAGGGCTCTCAAACCCAACAATTTAATAACACACCACATCCAACAAATAAACTCAGAATTTATTTGATACTTGAACATAGTCAAAACGATAAGAAGCCTGATTTCATAATTTTGACCGTTTTACCTTTTGAGGCGACTCGAATATAAACAAAAATGCATTAAATTACAAATCTCAAATCGCACAGGCTTCTGATAATCACATTCTCGACTAATTTACAATAATATCTTACATTCTAATCTGACACTCAAAATTCAAAACTAACTTTGAAAACTTATCCTTCTCTTCTCGGCACTGCATATGTAATTCAAAAAACAATTATTACTTACAGAAAACTTGACATAATTTATAAAACAATTGACAATCTAAAATTTCCTAACCGTTATAGTCTAATTATACCAATTAGTAATGTCCTAACCTCAAATTCTTTTAGTTAACGCGAAATCTTATACGCTTCAAAGCTTTGATTTTAGAAATATAGTAACGGGCGAAACCTAACCTCAACACCAAGTATAGCCTAATTTAGTAAATAAATAATGACTTAAAACGGGTCATAGCCTAATTTAATCCACGAGTGATAGCCAAAACTCGAATGTCTAGCTAAACCCGAAGTTAGTCATAGCCTGATTTACTAAATTAGCAATGACCTAAAACTGGTTATAACTAAACCTTGGTAAATCAGCAGTAACCGAAATAAAATGATTAATTTTTATAATATCTTTAATCCAGACATTTTAATGCTAACCAGTTTTATTTAACTCGCCTAACTCTACTGACACTTGATTCATTCTCAGCACTATTAAATGTAACTTCACAATTACCAAAATTAAATTAGCAAGATACCACAAAATATTCCTAGACAGAATCAGCAGAAATTCTCAAACATTTCTTAAATTAATTAAGCAAAATTTAAAAAAAAAACCGACTATCACTATTATATTCGGAAAAACACACTATTCTCAAAGCTCAAAGTCTGTATAAATTCCACTCAAAAGAAGGGGCGGGATAAGGGGGATATTCGTGACTGAGTGACAGTCGAATGGGGTAAAACGAATATATTTTAGAGATACAACAGAATTGGGACTCATCTAGTAAATTTAACATATATTTGGGAAAAATCTCATCTCCAGATTTGATTTGAATTTTAGGATGAAACTCAACTGGAGGTTCAGTTAGATTATCATACAAAATTTAGGGTAAAGCTTGACTGGGACTCTGTTCAAAAGTCACATATAGATTTAAGAAAATACTTGACACAAGGCTCCCCTCAGTAATTACAAAAAAATTCACAATGGGAAAAGACATTTCTCAAATACTGTTGATAGTCACTGCACATTATACATTATTCTTTAAATAAAAATGCCCATTTAAGGAGGTTCCACCTCGAACACACGTGACGCCAATTTCAGAAAAGCTTCTCAGAGTCCTGAAACTATTCAATTTATTAATCATGGCCAAGTGTCGAGCATAGCCTTCTTTCGCTTAATTTGTTGAGAATTGGCCTTACCCGTGAAATTCTAAAGCGGTACAAAGTGTTTCCAGGGGCGAGAAATGCTGTTGAAGGCGTCCTCACAAACAGATATTCCACAAAATACAAAGATACTCGAACGGCGTGAGAGAAATTGAACGGAACAACTTGACGCGGCTATGATCAGCAGAGGAGAGCGAGCGTAGCAACGGCGCGATGCGATCCCAGTTGGCCCAAAACTTTGAAAATCCCAAGAACGTCCTTGGGACGTTCCATGGGCGTCGTATGTCAGCCCAATAAATGTCTTTTAAGACCTTCGACCTTTCTAAAGATGTCCTAAAGACTTCTTAAAGGCATGGACGTTCTTGAAACATCTTTCGGACTGACATGAGACGTCTTAAGGGCATCCCTAGGAAGCTGAAAAAACATGTGATAAAAGACGTCTGAGGGATGTCCCAAAGACGTCTCTAGGACAACCTTAATTTTATTGCTCACTGGAATGGTCCGGGACTCTTCGGCTTGCATTTCCCTACTTTATTTCGACGTTCCCGTGACTGGTGAGGCCACCATAGTTACAAAGGGCTGGGTTTGCATTCAGGGCCGTCTGAATATGTGTGCACGCTACCGAATAGGTTCTACGCCAGGTACAGGAGGAGTTCCTGATTTTCAATAACTTTTAAGGTTACTTCTAAAACTGGCCAGCATCCTAACATGATTCTTGTAGACAAGGGTCGGCAGCTACTCTAAGGCTGGCAGACGATAGTAGTTAAAAGGGAGGAAGAATTCAAATAGCTTTAAATGGATCTCGAGAGAATCTGGCTGTTCGAAGAGTCTCGATTGGCTCTATATTAAATTATCGAAGTCGAAAGAGGTCCCTCGATGTCCACCGACGTATCGATGAGTCCGGATAGTTATAAGAAAATGAAGTGAAAAAATTAGTCCATGAAATAATAAATCTTAAATCTAGCCCTAGTCATGGACTTACGTATCAAAACCACTGTTTCTCACTTTTTCTGTTTCTGATTTGTGCTTTGCAAGAATTGAATAATATCATGGGTTCAAAATATTTTTTGTGGAATGCGTTACGACTTATTAAAATTCATACAAAATTCAAGAGGCTACGGGACCCTGAAGATTAGATTTTGATGAAGCTATGAAATATCGTTACTATCATGCTAAAATAAATTCTCTTGAAGCAAATAAAAATATTACATGAAATTTTTTAAAAATCAGATATCCTTGTTCACCTGGAGAAGAGTGCTCGATAGAAAAAGAAGAAGGTTGCTTAGACTCTCTGTGTTTGTCCAAACCTAAGTGCAGGGGTGGGAAGAATTACGGAAGGGCATGTACTTTCGGTAGTCCCTTCAAAGATGGCAAAGGTAATATACTGAGTTGTTCCACTAATAAAACTTGCCCTTTGAATCACATGTGCACCTTTGCGACGGAAGTATGGGACTATGTTTGTTGCGCTATCGTCACGGAACCTCCCAAGAGTAAGTAAAACTTAATATTATATAAAACGAAAATAATTTTAATTTGTATGCATAAAGTTTGATTCAAAACGGAAAACTAAGAAAGTAAGTAGGGCATCTTAAAAAAATTAAGAAGAACTACATTTATCAACGTAGATACAGATTTTTCTTTTTCTGTAATGCTAATTATATGTTTGTTGTTATGTGTGACTAAAAAATTTGCAGTTAAGGGATAGATACAAATTTCGATTCAAGTCCTAATTGCCGTTATTTTGATAATTATATAACGTATGAAAGAAAAAGTTTGTTAGATCGTAAATATATCGATATATCAAATATCATAAAGAATTAAGTTAGCGGTTTTCTTGTTTTACACGGCTGTTTGTCACTATTTTTAAAGTATTCTTTACTTTATTCGCTTATATAATTAAATATTTTTATAATTAGGAAACTTTTTGTATTATTTTATTTTTTATTGAAAATTTATAAACTAGTTTTTAGAATGATAAAAAGAGATGTTTTGGGTTGCAATCGTGTAGAAAACTAAGGATTTTGCCGACGTTTCGTGAACATTGCAGTTTACTTTTTTAGGGTTGATCTGAAACTCAGGTATCAGGTTATTTTGTTCTTATGTCTACTCTCTACGATGCCTGTGATTTGTCGGAGCATCCACCGTGGGGACTGGTCGAACCTGATTGGCTAATCAAGTCTTTTTTTCGAGAATACGGAAAGCCAAATCGGATTGGTATTGTATCCATTGTCCCTATTGATATTATTAGGGTGTTTTATGATTTCGATTGCTTCCCTATGTTTTCTTGGAAAGATATTGTGTCTTCTTGCGATGACGTTTTTTTTGTCAAATAAAATGTTATGTTCTGTTTTGATATAATGATCAGCTAGTGCTGATTGCGTGAAATGTTTCAAGCTGACTTTACTCTCATGTTACTTTATACGTTGGCTCACCTTTCTCCCGGTTTCTATAATATGTGCCAAGCTCAAGCTGTAACTTGCGGGCCTAAGAGAAGGAGTGGAGAACAAAACCCCAGTCCTTATTACCGCAATCCTGCCTCGAAGGCAATTAGTCTGGTGCTCCCTGCACGATCACCTAGTCGGTATCTATTAAGATTCCAAAACCCCCTTTTGTATCTCAAACAAACCACGACGCTTCAGGTACCTTGGCTTCATCGCCCGGGTGCCCCAAAAACCTCGCTCGGCCGCTCTCGGCTTCGCCGTCTGGTTCGGGCTTTTGAGAGATAGAGTCATTATTGTAAGTTGGTCTAATAAACTATATTTTATATATTAAAAATTTTCTGTTTAATACTTGACTTCGCCAGTTCTCTCGACATTCCAAATCCTTCCAATCCTTTTATTTGCGAGATCCCTCACAAATCTGGCGCCCTCCTAAAAATTAGCCACAATTCCCGGATTCAAATAATTCCTCTAAGTCGAGGACAGAAGTTATATCAAATTATGAAAGTTATGATTATTTTTTCATTGTTTGTATGCCATGAAAGAATATTTAAATTTAGAATGTTGATGATAGTAAAAGTGTGCCTTATTCATTTAAAATGAAATTGAAATTTTTATATGAAAAATGAAATGGTAGAAAAAAGTGCGGGTAGAATATTTATTTGGATCGAAAAAGTGGGGGTAGCCTGTTATATATATACGTTAAAATAGTTGGTATACTTCGCGTGTTCGCAAGCTCTGCCACCTTTATCAAAATAAAAAATTACCCTTGAAGCAGGATTGAATAAGTGAGGGGTTTAAATAAAAAAAATTAAACTAACAAAACTTTAGATAGGCGGAAATCAAAAAGAATTGGTCAGCAGTAAAAGCATAGTAAAATAATGTTTCTAGAAATGTCGCGAAAGATTGCGAATAGAAATAGAGAGACAAGAAAGAGAAAACGCGCAATTAATAATAAAACTCTTGAAATTGATTCGCATATAGAAAATAATAATGAATTTTGAAATGAGGCACAAGAATTAATTATATTTGAAGAAAATAAAAAGCGACATAATGCAATTAAAAGAACTTTTAGAAGAAATTAAAAATTTTAATGATAAAATGGATAGAATTTTAAATACAAGTCAAAATTTATTCAATCAAAGTAATAAGTCAAGAAATGTGCAAAATACTGTTCATATCGAAGAAACCGAATTAGATTTTAATGAGCAAAGGAACGTAATAGCAGGTGCAAGAAAAAGGACAACAAATAATAGAAACAGCGGTCAAGGGGACGGATACTCGTTACCGAGACCAGTGCAAAGGCAATCAATCATATGAAAATCAAATTTGCCTAAATTTCAAACAGACTTGCAAGGTAGAATCGATAGAGGTAGAGAAACTGATAGAGAATGAAAGGAGATAATATTACATACTTCGCAAGAAATTCCAGCAACTCTGTTTACTTTCGGAATGATACAGATCCCTGTCAAAAAAATGTCAAGTCAAGTTGGCCCATTAAATTTAAAAATTACACGGAAAATAGTCCCACATATTTTTTGAATAATTTAATTAGAATCAAAAGAGGATGTTTTATTAATGAGGTAGACATTTTAGAAAATTTAGATGCCATTTTTGACGAGGAAGCATTAAGTTGGTACCAAATTCATAGAGATAATTGGCAAAATTTGGACCAATTTGTTGAAGAATTTAAAGATGCAAATTTAAACAAAAGATACTCAGAAATTATAAAAAATAAAATAAAATTTTGTGACCAGATAAAAGAATAAGAAATTCATGCTTTTATAACGAAAATTAAACAACTTTTCGAAAAGTTAATGCCACGTCCAAGCTTAGAGTAGCAATTAAGAAAGACCTATGAAAATCTGAGAATTGAATATGAGGATATGAGAAATGAAAATTTAATTTATACATTATATTTAATTTATATTTATATTATTTATTTTTATTATTTTTTCATTTATTATTTTATTATTTATATTTATATAATT
>JAAAKG020149590.1:0-10024 GCA_010014905.2 Druon quercuslanigerum
GTTTTATTTCTCATATTTGTCAAATTTGCTCTAGTGGAGGTTCTGGCGCCAGCACCTCCACCCAAATGTCGGTTTTTGAGAAAAATAAAAGAGCCCAAAAATCGGCATCGGTGCCCAAAAATAGCCCAAAAATAGCCTAAAATTCAGACATAAACGGAATATCGAAATTCGATTGTGGAGGTGCTAGCAGAAGGGACCTGTAATTTGGCCTAAGTAAACATGTACTGGAAATTAAACTTACGTGATTGTGTGGGATGCCATCTCGTGACCAGCAGCGTAAAGATTTTGCACCTGGCCATAATCAGTCCCTCCAGTCCCTTGCGTAACGTAGAATGTAGCCAAAATCGGACAACCATTTGGATTTTTTCGGCCTCTTTCGAAGAAATCGGCATAAATTCCCTTGTTATTATCGTTCACAGCGTCATCGAAAGTTATAAGTACAATCTGAGGCGTATCTTTCAACGGAATACCACCTATAGTCAAAAAAACAATTTTGTTGAACGATGCAGAAAATTTCCCGTTCCTGAAGGTAGAAACGAAAAATTTATTCACAGAGTGTACATTCCACTTAGAAGGAATCTTTCTGAGTCATCGCTATTGTTGATTGTGAGAATACTCACCATAGTCATATAATCGGGCCCTTTTGAATCGGAACCAAAAATGTACTAAATCGCATTCTTTAATTTGAAAAAAATGTCAAATGTTTTTTTAACTAATATGAAACATAATCAAACAGAACCTTTGGGTAATTACCGCCAGATTTTTGAAGACAAATCCAAAATAGCCGAAGCTTTAACTCCTCATTTCGCAATTTTCATTAGCGCAAAATGTCGCGATTTGGTTTTAAAAAAGTTAGATAATCTAACTATGTAGTTTTATCTAGGCATCTAATCTTAACTATGTGGAATCCGAGGAGAAAAATAATTTTAAAATTGAAAGTGAATGATGTTTTACGTAAAAAATAATGTATAAAGTGAACAATAAAATTATATTTTATTAAATTAAATGATCAAAATAGATAAGTTGATCAAAAGGATAGACAAAATTATGCTTGACAGATTATCCGGAAATTCCATATAAACAAAAATTTATGTCAAATTCGTCTTTGACTTTTTTTCAAATACTTTTGATTTATGGTTTAATTCTTTAATTAAGGAACACACGATTCTGAATCGTTTTCGGGAGATTGCTTTATATATTAGCTAGACACGGCATTATTCTACGCAAGAATAATTTACCTGGGATATCGGCTTCATCACATTTGCAATTTGGAAGCGAGCAAATATTCTTTATGCAGTTTTTGGCAGGCTCGTTTACTTGAGAAGATGTTTTGGTGCTGAACTTGCTGGTGTGTCAAACGGAACATTACATTATTATTTTAAATTCAAAGCATTATGATTAGCAATTTTATGTTAAATAAGTTTACTATTTAAAAGTAGCAAGAAAGGGAAAAATATCCATCTTCCTCTTTTTATACATTCAATTTCTCTAATATTAATAAACAAGAACGCCAATATAAGAGCGGTTTCGGGGGTTTCCTCGCAATGGTCTTGCTATTATATCTGTCGTTGGAAATGTAAACAGTCTATTGTAAACGGGTGGCGACCCATTGTTGACACTGCCATACACTGACACACGGCTGTGTAACGGCGTGGGCCAGCAGTTCTTGGAATTATTAAATCAATCGCTCGTATACAGGCGTACTTGTTTATAACTTTTGACATTAAAATTTTACAATTACAAGTACCTTTGGTCTAATGAAACTTAGGATTAGTATGCAGTTATTGGAAAATTAGAAATAAATTACGTTGCAGTTACAAAGATTTAATGTTCTGTATTTTAAACACTTTTAGCAATATTACCCTCACCTTCGGAGTTGATCGAAAATACGAAAATAATTAAAAAGAGGTCAAAGAAAATATAAATTCCACAAAAAAACATTTTTCTCGTCGACTGAATCGTGCTATGCTTGTCTTAAACTGAAAGTGTTGTTTTTCAACTTCTTATCCTATCAAACAAGTGAGCACACAAATTCGAAGACACCTTTACGATGTTTTTATAATTTGTGATACCAGCCAAGCCAGCTTGTCATTTAGAATGTTCTTCGCTTTGAGCAAATATTTGAAAGAACACAATACATTAAAATTCAAAAGGAAAAAAACGCATTGGTAGCATTCTGCACTCATACTCATACAAATGTTTACATAAATAAATAAATATCACCTCATGTTAACCCTCACGGTGCCCCGAATATTCCCCATAAATGAAAGAATGACAATTCTGGTTTTAGAATTGTATTCTTGTTTTTTTTTCCATAAATAAATATTCTTGGTAAAGTGGAATATGTATCAATGTTTGTAAGTAATTTTCAATTGTTTAAACAAATTCAAACTGGTTAAATAATTTTTTTCTCAAAAAGTTCATTTTTTACGTTTTCCAGTTATACAAATGAAAACAATTTCAACAATTTATTCAATAAATGTGACACTTTTCTCCCTTTACTGCCAAAAAATATAACAAATAGTGATTTTTGAGAATAATCAATTTTATTTTTCATACTTATGAATTTTTTAAATTCGTAGTTTACTTACAGTATTTCATGTAAATGTCATGACCAAGTTCGCTCTTTTATTTTAATTCATAATCTGCGTTTCTTTTTTCATAATGTATATCTTTATACAATACTCTTTTTATTTAAAATGTTATTTTTGTTAAAATAATTTTTCTGAAAAAATACAGGAATTTTTATTATATAATAGAAACAATATTACTTACCAAGGAAAGTTCCGGGAATTTTCGTGGAAAATGTTCGCATTATACAAAGTTGACTAATTTATTGAATTAAATTCCTTACGAACATTCCCCGAACCTTCCTTAGAAACCTTTCTGGATACACAGACATTTACCTAATTCCGGAAACCTTCCTGGAACATTTATCGGAATTCTCCGAACGTTCTATCGGAATGTTTCCCTTCTAGATTTTTTAGTCTTTTACTGTTTTAAGAGGTAAAACTGTTTTTTCTTTATTGTTTTTACACAAAATTGTTCGAGTTGATGATGTATTACAATATTAGGTTAAGGTTTAAAATCACTTACCCTCTAGAGTATCACGATTCATAAAATCTACCCCCTTAAAATGCTTCGCCATATCATATATAGTTTAAGATGTTGGACTTTGTTGCTGCAAACACCTTTTTATACTTAATTCTATTAGGGATCCTCAGTGATATACATACAAAACACCCCATAAATTAGGTGTCATCCATACCTTTAATATTATCATATATTTATATGTATAAATATATTTATTAATATTACATTTATATGAGTGATGAATTAAAATATTTCCTTTAGACAATCAATAATAATATAACTAATTTTTTCCGATGACACTTGTTGTTATATTAATAAATCCTTGTTATGTAAAAACTACCCCTCAAAAACTTTTTATTTTTTGTTTGTCAGGCACGTACATATTTTCATTTAAAATTGCACACACATATGCATACCCTTACACATATCGTTTCTGCATTTGTAATAATAACTGCTCATATATCAGATTGTCAGATTATTAAATTTATTATCATTTGTGTATATTTAGGCATGTTATAAACCGAAAAAAAGAATATTTGTTCAGTTATAAATTTTCTTGTTTATCCGCTGTGTAAAGTGAAAATACATAAAGTGATAACCAATCAATATATGTATGTATATTCAGTGTAATTGGAGTCTTCCTTTACTCTGAAATTTTTCCTCGCCCGTTCTTTAAATAAAGTTGTTATTATATATGTCATAATATAATAAAAACATTTTACTTTCGTTTTCTTTTTATAACAAATTGTGCACAAAAATATTTGTATTTACAAGTAGTCATTTATAAAATTGCTATTGAACTGACACCGTGTTTTTGTTTTAGGCGCACGTTTGACTACACAGTATGTTAGAGATGAAGCCAAGTTTCAATAAGTGAAACGTAAGACTGATATCGCTGATATTAAACTGGCATCACAAATGAAAACCGCGAAATTTAAATTTTGATAAAATTCTCCATTTATATTTCTAATTTATATTTATTTAAATTTTGAAAAACTATTCTTTATAAAATTCTTTAATAAATTTTATTAATATTTAACATTTCTGTTTTTAAATTATTAGAAATTTTAATATATTTATTAATAAAAATGGATTCAAAGAATCTTCTTTTATATGTATTAATTTTTTTAGCTAAAATTTAAATATTAATAATGTCAAAATCAAAATGATGATTTAATTGCCATGCATGTTGTGATAAACCTGAATTTTTATTTCCAAGTTCAAAATCTCTTTTATGTTCATTTATACGAGCTTTAAGTCTCCTGCCAGTTTCTCCGATATAAACCTTGTTACAACCTTGAATTTGATCAAATATATAACTCCAGATACATTCTCTTTATTATCGTTATCTTTATTTTTAAAAAAGGGAATTTATTTAGTGTGTGGTTATTAGTACAATACACATTTATATTATATTTTTCTAGGGAACATGTTAAACGTTCTGATAGATTTTCAATGTATGGTCAAGAAAGTTTCATGTGTGTTGTTTTATGGGTTTCATTCAATTTTTTATTTTTTGAAGAAATATTATATATTTCGAACACTCTTTCTTTAATTACATTATTGATCAAATAGAATGGATAATTGTTTTGTACTAAAGCTTTCTTCAATTGACTTAAATTTTATTTCCGAATTTCGATGTTACTTAATTTGACACACCTATTTTCTAACTCTTTAATTCAACCTATTTTTTTGAGCAAATAAATTATGTGAATTATAATTTAAGTAACGTCCTGACCATGAAAGTTTCTTGTACCAATTTGTGATTAGGTTTCCATCTGGAGATTTTATAATTGATAAATCAAGATTATTTTGTATTATTTTTTTTCTTTTTCTATGGTAAATTTATCGAGTCTTCTAAGCTGTTAAAGGTGTTTAAAAATTCATCTATTTTGTCTGATGGAATTATAGCTAGGATATCATTCACATATCTTTTATAAAGGATAGGAGTGAAACTTAAACTATGAAAGGCTCTTTTTTCGAAATCTTCTATAACTAAGTTTGCTAAAATTGGAGATAATGGAGAACCCTTTAAACATCCTGAAATTTGTCAATAAAATTTATTGCTAAACGAAAATATAGTGTTATTTAAGACAGTTCGAGTAGCAATTCGAAATTCGTTTTTAGTAATTTTTGTTAATTTTTGTATCTATTTAATTTTTCCTCAATGTAATCTAATGCAAGGTCTAATGGAATACTGTCGAAAATTGAATCTTCTTTTAAAAATAAAGATAAAGATAATAAAGAGAATGTATCTGGAGTTGTATATTTTACAAAATGCAAAGGTTGTAACAAGGTTTACATCAGAGAAACTGACAGGAGACTTAAAACTCGTATAAATGAACATAAAAGAGATTGCGAACTTGAAAATCAAAATTCAGGTTTATCACAACAGGCATGGCAGTCAAATCATCATTTTGATTTTGAAATAATAATAATATTCAAATTTCTAAAAATGTAAAAACAGAAATGTTCAATATTAATAAAATTACCAAAGCATTTTATAAAGAACAGTGTCTTCAAATTTAAATAAATATAAATTTAGAAATATAAATTGTGAATTATCAAAATTTAAATTTGGCGGTTTTGCATTTGTGATGCCAGTTTAATATCAGCTTTACGTTTCACTCATTGAAATCTGGCTAAATCTCTAACGTACTGTATAGTCAAACGTCCGCCTAAAACAAAACAAAATGTCAGTTTGTAAAAATTTAGTTTCTACAAATTTGAGACCTCAGTACGATTTCTGAGGTTTTAATTGTTTCCCTTTTAATAGCAATTTTGTAAATGACTACTTGTAAATAAAAAGATTTGTGTGCACAATTTGTTATAAAAAAAACTAAATTGTTTCACTCCGAAACTGAATGAGTTGGGGAAATCGGATTTTTGAAATGTCTTATGGATACAATTTGTCACTACAAGTAATAAATAAATTAGTATTGTTATATCGTTTTTTAAAAAATGTACATAAAACCAATTTTATAATATAATAATTTTAAAATTTTGACTTAGGTGATATTGAAACTCTGAAGAAGACCTGCAATAAGGTCGAAACGTTAGAAGCCAATTTTTTGACAAATACATAATGATTCGTTAACATCTGAATCCCTTGTTTTTATTATATTATGACTGTATAACCAAATTAATTTTATTCATGAAGAATAACAGTGTTAGATAAACAATTAGTTAAATAATAGTTATTGGCAATCACATTCAATGCGTAAACAAATGAAATTTAGCCTTCAGACATAACACCCGAGGAAGAACATATACACGATATAATAGAGGATATAATAAGGAGAAATATGTTTGATTCCTCATTTACTATTAAAAATTTAGTTTAGTAAAAAATTTGCTTCTGGGGCTAGTGAAATTGACATACATGCGATTAAAAACGAAGAAAAAAAAGTAGAAACCGATTATGGTGAAGTACCTGGTTGTTTATATCAACAAGATAGAGTTAGTTTCGTATATGAAAAAGAAGCTGTTGAGTTTTGAAATTCTAGTAAGAAGAAACGTTTATCTTTTACAACCATTCACCAATGGTTTAGGAAGCTTCGTTCAGATGGACAATGACAAAGATGGCAAGAACAAGTTAACAGTGGCGGTAACCGCGAAGATAAGCTATACAACGTTGCAAATACATTTGCGACAATTTGAAAGAGGCTATCGATTCGAAGATGACAACATTTTCAATTCCGATCAAAGTGGCTTTAACTTGGAATAACACAGCGGAAGAACTTTGAGCTTGGAAGGAACAAAATTTTAGAAAATGTTGTTCAATCAGTTTTCTGCACCACGCATAGCTATAAAATTCAGCCAACTATATCTGCCGATATAAGATTACTTTCACCACTTTTTCTAGTTTTGTAAGATCCACCCAGGCCATGTGAACCAAGAATAACAGGACTTTTTAAGGCAAACAATATTTATTTGCAAGCCTCTAAATCCAATGAACTTTCTTCAGAATCGCTGCAAATGTAGCATGAAGATGTGTTTTTCCCTAACATAACGTAGGAAAAAAATCTGTGCCTATTATTAGATTTGCGGAGTGGCCAGTGTGAACGAACCATGCAAACAGCAATAGCCACAGAGCTGAAGTCTGAATCCAAACCTCCTCCACCAATTATCTTCAAATCTGAGATAGAGGATCTTCAAGGGCTTCTGAAAGCACTTAAAGTGAGGATGGAAGTACCACCTACCCTCAAAATAAACAATGGGACATACACCTTCAAACCTCATAACATGCAGGATCATCCTGCACTGATCCAGATTTTCACTAACAACAATCTCAACTTCCATACGTATGCCAATAAGGAAGAAAAGGCACTAAAAATGGTCATCAAAGGTTTGCCTGACCTCCCAATTAAAGACATCATAGAAGACTTTTGTGAACAAGGTTTCCCAGGTGTTAAATGCATAAAAATGAAGCAGAAAAAGACTGATTCGGACAAAACTGACTCAAAGACAATTCATCCTTTTTACCTCATCACTCTAAGCCCAGACACAAAAATTGGCAGCGTCTACAAAATTAAATACATCTTCCACGTCAAGGTCAAAATCGAGCGATACAGGAATCCAATAGGCGTCACCCAATGCCACAGGTGCCAGAGGTTTGGACATAGCACCTCGCACTGCAATCATCCTCCAAACTGCGTCAAGTGCAGTGAACCACACCTTACCAACAGCCGTAAGAAGGAACGTACGAGCGAACTGGCATGCGTAAACTGTAACGGTGCGCACACTGCAAACTACAGGAAATGTCCAAAGTACGTTGATCACATCAACAAAATTGCGCTGAGGAAGAGCCAAGGAAAAATGAGCATCCAGACGAGCAGACCTCTACCAAACTTCAAGTCTTCAGAGTTTCCAACACTTAGGCCGCTTCCCGCCCGGATGAATCAACCCGCAGAAAACAACCCTACAGAAAAAATTCAAAATCCAAAGCAACGTGTAGTAACTCAACCATTGACATCTATCTCCAGCTCAACCCAACTTATAAGTAGCATAAGTAATGAAATTAACACCTTAAACGAACAAATCGATCTTCCCGCATTTTTATGCTTGCTTAAGAATTTAAATAGGTCACTCTCAAGCTGCAAAAATAAAATTGAAAAATTTACTGTAATAACTCAAACACTTCTCGATTATGACTCAGACGCAAGGCAGACGTAATAAATTACTTATCGCATACTGGAATGCTAATGGGCTTACTGAGAACATTCTAGAAGTTTCGTCTTTTTTGAACACGCATGAAATCGATGTAATGTTGATCTGCGAAACCAAATTCAAATACAAATCTAAATGCAAAGTGCCTGAGTATAATTTGGTTAGGCAGGATAGAGCCAATGACAGCAGGGGAGGGGGCGTGGCCATACTAATTAAGAAGGGCATCATTTTTCATGAAATCAACACCAATACTCGTGAAATGGAAGCCGTGGGTATTAATTTGAAAAATAACCAAAAATTAATTCTGTGTACTCTGCACCTCGATCTACCTTAATAGCATCAGATTTAGACAAACTCTTTGCTTTAGGAACAAAAGTTCTAATCGCAGGAGATTTAAATGCCAAAAACACGGCGTGGAATTGTAGTACAAATAATAAAAATGGTAATTTCTTATTTAAATATATTAACAGTCATCCCTATAATCTAGAATATCCTTCTGGTTACACCTTGTTTCCCTACAATTACTCAGCCCCTCCCAGTACTGTAGATATTGCCCTTAGAAAAATATTCAAAACCTTGTGAGCATTGAAACTAAAAACGAGCTTCACTCTGATCATAATCCTGCCATATTAGAATTAAACAATTCAGAAAACATCCTAGTGCCACGAAAAAGATTTTTAAATTATAAAAACGCTAACTGGAAGGGATTTAGAGAGCATGTAAACTCCAACACCACATTGAGTGGGACACTTAAAACTAAAGAGGAAATAGATAAAAGCATTAATGACTTAACATCCACTATTAATGAAGCAATCTCGGATAACATTCCAACTTCCCAGCCTTTCGATACGAAACTCGTCACACCGAACCATATTAAACAATTAATTCAAGACAGAAATAAAATTAGGAAAGCATGTCAAAGAAGTAGAGACTCATACCTGAAAAGCATTGCTAACAAATTAACTAAAGTACTTAAAAGGGAACAAATTTTAAACAGAAATAATAATTGGACTAATAAATTAAAAACCTTAAAAGTTAAAGATAACTCATTTTGGAAGTTGACCAAAATAATGGAAGGAAATCGCACAAATGTAATTCCAATACTGCATTGTCCGCAAGGTCTAGTTTTTGAAGATAAAGATAAGGCAAATGTCCTAGCATTCCAGTATGAGAAAGTACATTTAATGAACAAAGACATGAGTGATGAAGCCACTAGGAAATTAGTTAATAAGTGTTGTAGCGAAATACATAACTCTAATGTAAATATAGATCATATAAAATTTACAACACCGAAAGAAGTCAAATTAGCAATTAAAAGATTCAAGCCAGGTAAAGCCCCTCGCTGTGATAATATCTTAAATAGAATTCTAAAGAATCTGCCCAAGAAAATAATAGTTTATATCACTTATATTTTTAATGCATGTTTTATATTAGCCTATTTTCCAACTGAGTGGAAAAATGCAACTATATTACAGATGTATAAGGCAGGAAAAGATAAACTCTTTCCCCAAAGTTACCGACCAATAAGCTTGCTTGCGACAATTTGTAAAATTTTTGAACGAATTATCTATAATAGATTACGAAACCTTGAATGTAAACATAGGCAAATATCATCTGAACAATTTGGGTTTCGACAGAAACACAGCACAGTACATCAATTAGTAAGACTGACTAATCACATAAGTACCAATTTTAATTTAAATAAATGTACTTCGCTTCTACTGCTTGATTTAGAGAAAGCCTTCGACACAGTCTGGCATAA
>JAAAKG020149591.1:0-10024 GCA_010014905.2 Druon quercuslanigerum
GCCGAGGTCCTTTTGACCCATATGTCCCTCACGCTTAAGCCTCCCCACCAACTACAAGGTCTTACAGCCCCTAGGGACTGGTTAATTAAATAAAATATTTAATTCGTCGCTAATACCAGTTAAAGCGTTTAATGTTGTTGTAAATGTTGATGTTTATTTATTACAAATATTTTTTTTTGTGATTTGATAATAATAAATATAAAAAAGATGAAGATAGAAAAAAAGTCAAGAAAGGGGATTCGGTTGGTTACCTCTTCATTTTTCTCTTCTCCTTTTTATTTTTGCTTAAGGAAGAAAATTATTTTCTTTTATTTTTTAAGAAAAAAAAGTATTTTCCTTTAATTGTTAGTTTCAACTTCTTAATAGAAAAATTTTATGGTGGTTGTCTAAATTTGTTTGACAGATTCTTGGTTTTTAATTTTCAGGAATTCTGCACATTCATCTGGTTACTGGATGGTAAGTAGGATTTAAAATTTGATTTAATTCTCATGTAAATTTCTTTATTTTTAATTTAGCTGTCTTGGATTTTAGATCACTTCTAACCCTGCCCACTTCTATTGCTTTTTTTAACATTATGTTTTTCAATCAGGTCAGAGTTGAATCTGATCCTAAAGCCTTCTAAAAGGTTAAATTATGGTGTGATATGAATAAAAAATTAGGATGCAGTATCCTTTCAAAAAAAATTTTTAATTCATTGTAGAGGAAAGAAAGTGGATAACAAATTTAGAGATTTTAATGTCCATAGATAAAATGATTGATCTTTTGAAACATCAGAATTTTCCTAATCAGAATTTCTAAATAATGATAAAAAAACATGAGAACAAATTTTTGTTCTTTTTTATTTTTATATTCAAAAACAAAATTGAAATTTGCACAGAATTTTTAAAAAAGGAGATAAGGATCCTTGGTTTGTAAATTTGACACATAATAAAATTCCTGAAGTAGTCACAGATATTCTCAGATTAGGTACAGGTTTTAGTAACCGTGTGATAAAAATTAAGTTAAAGCAAATGATAGAAATAGTAAAATATGTTGAATCAATTATACACAAAATTCCGATTTTGGATCAGCAGGATTTCCGAAACGATGTGCTAAACTTGTCATAGAGCTTTGTTGATAAAAATTGTTTCTACATTAGCAATATTGATCGTAAGATTTCTATAGGTTTCCTAATAACGAAAATTTTTTCTAAAAGCAATCCTAATATAGTTTACATAAATGCTGAAAAAGGCAATACTACTGTTTGTATTAAAAATCAGATTATCTTAGGAATGTGGAGAATTTACTTTGCACTCATGATCATTTTTTCATTTATTAAATTAAAATATATTGAAATAGTTGGTTTACAATCAAAGAAAAAAAGAATTTTAGGAGAATATTTACAGATTAGGATTATTAGGATTAGGATTAGAATTTAAGGATTAGGAGAAGATAACATCTAGCCAGATGTTATGGTTTAAGAAAGATTCACAAAGATGGCTACCCTTTGATTATTCAAACTATTCCAACTATTAATGATCCAACTAAATTTTTGGAACCAAATTTTCATTTGATTCTCAAAGAATATATAAAAACTTCTAAATATAATGTAAACAATAGCTGAGAATTTCAAAAAGTTATTATTTAAAAAACGGGTCCGGATGACTATGTATGATTTCTTTGTTTGTTATTGCAATGTTTCCGAGTATACCCATTGATTTAGTTAAACAGGCAAAGAATTTATCAAAGGGGTAGTTTTTATTATAAACTTAACTTTTTTTTTAATTTATTGGATCTTTTTATAGGAAAAAATTTGGTACTTCTATTGGTTCAGTCATTTCTCTAAATTTAGCGGAAATGGTTATGGAAGATGTTGAGATTTTTGAATTTCAAAAAGTTATATTTAGCTCTGCCTTTTTACTTTCGGTATGGTGGCGATACCTTTTTATGTGTTCTTCTTGCAAAGTTGCCGATGGTTATCAATGTTTTAACAGTTATCATCTCAAACTGAAATTAATCCATGAAATGGAAAGGAATAATAAAATCAGTTTTTTGGACACAGAAGTAATTAAAGGTCAGGATGGTAATATTATTATCAATGCGTAGAGTGAAAGTACATATTCAGGTAGAATTAAAAATTTTGTTCTGCTTATCCTTTTCAAAAAAAAGTTGCAGTAATCAAAAATTTAGTCGACATGTTTGTCACATCTTTCATTTCAAAAAAATAATCAAGGGTAATTGAGAGAGTATAGTTCCTTTAATACTTTTGTTCTTCTGTTTTTTTGTCAAATTTCGAAAAGTATTGAATCTAAGTTAAATAAGTTTAAGATGCATAATATTTTTCGTATACTATTTAAAATGGATTCAATGATAACTTTTTGCAAGGATTCTTTGGACAATTTTGAAAAGGGTGGTTTTGCCTACAACATCACTTGAAGGATTTGTAAGATGACTTATGTAGGCCAGATTTGCAGAATTCTTAATAATAGGATAGAGAAACACAAAAGTAACATTCGGTTGGGACGCTATTATTTAAGTGTTCTTGTCAGACATACCAAGCAATTTATTAATATCGTCGATGATTTTGATTGGGATAATGTTCTAATTTTGCATAGTTAAAGTAATGATAGAAAGAGAGAATTTATGGAAATTCTTTACATTAAAAAAACAAACAAAAGAATTTGTCTATCAATTTAAAGTTTGATTTAGACAGGTTTAACAAGAGTTATTCCAGCATGATAAATTATAGCATCAAATGTTTCCGATAGACTTATGACAGTTTTCCACTTTGAACCTCATTTGATTCTCTGGTTTCAGAAAGAGAGCAATGTGGGGGGGTTGGTGCTGTTCCTGCCTACTTGGGTATTTTTTAGTTTATTTTTTTGTTTTTATGTAATTATTATTTTTATTTTTTTTATTTTTGTTGGCTTTGATAAAGGTGCTGTATGAGTGCTGAAACGTTAGTGTTTTTTTTACAAATGTTTTTTTGTTGTGATTTGACAATAATACAAAAAAAAATGAAAGAAAGAAAAAGAAAATAAAGGGAATTCGGTTGGTTACCTCCTCATTTTTCTCTTCTCCTTTTTATACCAAAAATAACATTTCATTGAGAAAATACGATTAATTTTTTATTTTTTGGGAATAAATAATTGTTTAAATAAGATACAGTTATTAAAATAAATGAAAATTGCTCAAAAGGTCATTGGTGATATCCAATTTGTCCATTAATAATTATTTGTATGAAAAAGACGACGGGAATTGCTAAAAATTAACAATAATACGTTAAAATATATTTTTTTGTTTCTTTGACCATATTTGGGTTTCTTTGCGGTTGGGGGGGGGGGGTTATGTCTTCTTTCTATACACTATACAGCCAGACACATAATTGAATTCGGTCTATTTTATTTTATTTTTTTATTTATTTAAAAAAGCTGCTTGAGCAAGTAAAGATTGTTAAAAGAAATATAAATTTATTAAACAACAAGCGTAATCTTTTAAAATAATGTAATTATTTTTCAACAAAATTATGTAGACACACCTGTGAATGACACTAATAAATATTCTTCAAAATTTTTCAAGATATATACATACTTTTCATTATCTTATTCGTTATCAAACATTATTTATTTTTCATGTAGCCTTGATTTCATCTGAAACAGTCTTTTGTACATATTTCGTAATATATCCCTGCAGAGGTTGATCTTATTCAATGTAAATTAGTAAATAAATTAAATTAACTTTTATGCTAAAAAAATAATTTTCGATAACTCATTTAAATTTATAGCCAACAAAATAAGCTGTTAACAAATCAGTTTAACTTTTCTCCAATTCGTTAAATTTTCGATAAAAAATGGATTTTTGACAAAATAATTAAAATTTCAACCAAAGAGATGAATATCCAGCTTAAATAAAATAATGAATCTTGAACTGGAATAGTTAAATCTTTACTTTATTTTCAAAACTTCAATTGTCAAAAAAATCGAATTTAAAAAAAATATAAATATGCAACAAAAAAGGACTTTTTAAAAAAGCGGCTCAACCTTGAGACACGGAGTTGATTTTTCAATCATAAAGATTACTTTTAAACGAATTATGTTATAGTAGATATTTCAACAACAAAAAAGTAATTTTAAATCAGAAGCAGTCAAATTAAAAAAAATAAATAAATAAATAAAAAATGAGAAAACAAGTTGAATATTTAACCAAGAAAGATTTCAGTTGAATTTTCAACCCCAAAATATGCTTTTGAACATAAAGTTTATTTTCTGTCAAAATATTTGATTTTTCAACCCGAAAAGACAAATTTTCAGCAAAGCAGTTGAATTTACAACTTAAATTAATCAAATTTCTAATTTAAATCAATCAATCAATCAATCATCGTGAAAGCATCAAATCTATTAATAAAGAACTCTACGGGTAAAGTATTCTTACTAAAACCAACATCTTTATTAAGCTCAGGACATCTGAAGGAAAGCTAATAACATCCTTATCTTTCTTGAAACGTTGCAGGAACAACAAAAGCGTCCCAAAATTCTTACAACTGAAAAATAATTTGGGCCCATTTAAATTTTAATTAATTCTGCATAATACAAGTTTGCTTCTCTTAATAAAAAAAGAATACAACATACCAAATTTGTTTTAAGAACTGCCTCAAAAACAAATTAAATCTTCACCTTTTCCTGTTAAACACCTTTAGATCTGATATTTGTCTACATTGGAACGGATATTCTTTGACCAATTACAACTGATTAAAGACCTTTGCACTCAAAAACAAAAAACAAAATTTGACAAATTACTTCCAGTAAGGCAAACATAACTAAATGATACAGTAAGTAAGATCTCAGACCATCTTTTCAACAATCAAATGATTTCAGTCTTACTTAAAGGACTTAATTTTGCAGTAGCTTTTTCAAAATCCCAAAAGAAGAAATCATCAGCAATTTGGATTTGATAATATATATCCTTCCACCCGAAAAAGCCAATGACATACGATTTAGGAAGGCCAACGTTTTACGACAAGCTATAAAAGACAATAGTAATAATGAATAAAGAAGACTATAACAACAAAATCATGGATCTTCTAACTGACGATGCATACATAAAACTTAAAAATCACCCCATAAACACAATAATCAGCAAAATAAAAATCCTTCTTGAACACTCTACACTTGACAGCTAAACAATATCTAAATCAATACCTACTAATTCCATCTCTTTAAGACTTTACGGGCTCTCACAAAACCACAGAACTAACATTCCATTCAGAACAATAAACTCACCAACTTGCAACCTAGCACGCTTCCTCGCTAAAGAACTAAATCCTTTTACATGAAACTCTATCACTCACGTCCAAAACTTATTTGACTTTATTAAAAAGATATAACGGATTTACATTCAACCCGAACGCATCATAGTGAGTGGCGACATAGTATCTCTCTTTACGAAATCACCAATTTTGATACGATTGGTCTTATTCATTCACGAACTTCTCTTCAGAGCTAATTGTAGGAACAAACCTCAGGAACAGCAATGGGATCTCCAACCTCACATCTAGTAGCAAAAATCCATATGGAACATCTAGAAATTAAAACCTTCAACCA
Source organism: Druon quercuslanigerum (assembly GCA_010014905.2). NCBI lineage: Eukaryota > Metazoa > Arthropoda > Insecta > Hymenoptera > Cynipidae > Druon > Druon quercuslanigerum. The sequence goes on from JAAAKG020149591.1 coordinate 5,580, forward strand.
ATCCAAGCTTAAAACGGAAATTTGGTTCCGTTATGTTGATGACACTTCTGTCATTTGTGCGACATGGACTAGAAGAACTAAAGAAGTTTTTTGATTTCAATAATCAATTACATCCTAATATCCAGTTCACTATGTAGATTAACCATACGGAAAATTTTCTTTCTTGAACGTATTAGTTTACAAAAGAACTGATAGTACATTGGGACATAAAGTTTATAGAAAACCCATATATACAAACACATACAAACAGATAGCTACATGCCTCCTCCCATGACAACCCATCTCAAATACAACCAGTCATTTACTCTCTGGTACACAGAGCTGTCTCCATAAAAGATATAGAAAACTTACAAAAGGGATTACAAAATCTTAAACAAGTATAAATACAAATCGATTTGAAAAACAAACAAAATTGATAAAGCTACATCCAAGGTGTCACAAAACAAATAGGAAGAATTCCCAACTAGGCCAAACATCATCCAAACCATATTGAAACTTTCTGGGAAAATAGGTTAACTTCTAAACAACCCTAAAGACAGGCAACTCTCAGTAATCAGCATTAGCTGAGAATTATATCCAAATGGGATCAACATTTTATTTGAAAAAAAAACCGTCATCTCAAAAACACACAATATTTTTCCAAGAAATCATAGAGATGTAATCGAAATTTTAGAACACCCTCATAACGTCAATAGGGGCAATGGATATAATGCTAATCCGATTTGGCTTTCCATCCTCCCGGATAAAAAAAAGTCTGGAATAGCCAATCAGGTTCAACCAGTTCCCACGGTGCGACGCTCTGGCCAATCACAGGTATCATAGATAGTATACATAAGAACAATATAACCTGATACCTGAGTATCTGGTTAGCCCTGAAGAAGTGAACTGCAATGTTCACCAAACGTCGGCAAAATTCGTAGCTTTGAAAAAGATTGTAACCCCAAACATCTCTTGTTATTTATTGTAAAAATATTTTAAAAAATTCTTTTATTATTATCATTAATTAAATAACTTATGAAGTTTAGAAAATATTTTTATTTTGCGAGTTAACTAAAAAAAACAAATATTCAAGCAATTTAATATTTTTTGATCAATGCAATAGTAGTTTAGAAAAGTTCTGGATATTCTTAAATTACCGATTAATGATTTTTTAAACTTTTATAAGAGCGTCAATAAAACCTAATGTTACGTAAAATTTAGATTTCGCAGGTAGAGGTTTTTTAGGATCCCATTCGAGTAGATTAAAATTATTCCACCTCAAAATATTTATGATTGATTCTTATTCTGTAATGAATTCGGAACAATATACTGGAACACGAAATTATTTGTAACATATTTTAGCGTTTAAATATTATTTTTGAAAAAACCTGAATTTTACTTTCCAAATTCATATGTTTCGTCCATTTATTTTAAAGGCAAGCTTTAAAAAAATTATGGTCTCGATTTAATGAGGGACTATGCTGATAAAAAATTATAAATACTTTAAATTGGAAATTAGTAATAAAATCCTACTCGGTAAAGTGCAGCACAGTGGGTGCAAGTACATCATTATTTAATGCAATTTAAGCTCTAATTGTTATATTTTCAATTCGGAAATTGGCTTCTAGATTGCCGATGAACTTCCAAACCTCACTTATACATCCTGGCTGTTGCTTCATGTATAATTGCGTCAGTAATTATAAAATTTCCAAGATACACGCATGTCAACTTTTTCCATTTTCTCATCATCTGAGGAACTGTTGCATACTGTGTATTTACACTTTCCTTCAAACACAATAATTTTTGTTTTATTCAAGTTTATTTAAAGAAGAAGATTCTTTTTGCAAGTATTTAATCTGCTTAACATTCTGTATATGCTTCGAATAATTTAATTGTAGCAACAGTATAATCTGCAAATGCTAACCCACGTACCTTTAATGTCTCAAGATCCACATCTTTTCCATTGAAAAGGGCCATTCTTAGACATTTATATAATAATGCAATAAACAGACCAGATCAGGTAAGATTATTAAATAAAGATTAGATAAATACCATGGTCAATAATAATTGTTACATTTCGCATGGAACTACTTTTACATTAGAATGTTCAATTAAGAAAGGAACTAAAAATAAAATTGATAAAAATGGAACATCTGAGAAATGTGTTTTTATTATATATTGATTTTGCGATATTGTAAATAAACAAAATAGTATTTTTTAAAAACGGCTCAGCCGATTATTTGATTTTTTGTTAGTGAGTAATCCATAAACAATTCAGATATCCTCGTCACTTAAAAAAAGTTATTTAGTTTTTTGGTAAAAAGGTGTGCGTCAGCGCTATCTAGTGATTACTGTAGAATCGAAATTGCTTTTTTATCTTATTGTTAATTATAAAATTATAACTTTACTAAATAATTTTAGTAGTACTAAGTAATATTAGTATGTACATTAAATGAAATAAGACATGTTAACAAATAAGTTTTTGGTTTAAGAAATTTACGATGTTTTAATTCCTTTATTTTTAACTTAATATTTTTAAATATTAAAAATGAGCTTTAATGTTTACTTAAATCAATATGCTTTAGTTTTCAAATAATTAAAATTCATTTTGTCATCATTATTGTCAGTTGAAAAGTCTAAGATGCAATTTATGTGTGAAAATTCATATTTTTTAGTTAAAAATGGTATTATTTGGTATTAATGTAATAGAAAAATTGTTCAGTTTCATACATTTATCAACAATAAGCTGCGAGTTGTAACTGTTTAAAAGTGATAAGTGAAATTCGAAATTGAATAACAATGCTTTAACATTTTTTAAACAGTATTCTTTATTCTTCTCCTAAGTATATTATTTTTTTGTCTCTTCAGTTCGAAAACGTCCTAATTTGGTTCAAATAACGTTTTATAAACATACGATGTTCCATAGACGTTTTAAAAACATATTTCAAACATGAAACATTTTTAGGACATTATTTGGTCTGACTTAGGACAGTTTTTAAAACATCACATAACGTCTTTTGACATGTACGTACAAGAAAAATTTTTGGGACGTTCCAATTGCGTTCCTTAACTTTGTGCCCACTGGGTATTTAGTAAAAATATTTTCTAATGCTCTTTCACGCCATTCATTTAAAGCGACGTTTCAGTTAGCATCTAGCTTTGGTGCAGTGTTTGTCCTGTTGCTTTGTATCATTTTTTAAATAACTGCTTTTCCGAAATAAAATATGTGGCAGAAAATGGTATTTGCTTATAGTCAGTGAGTCAGTGTGATTGATTTTCAGATGAGAGTAACAGAGTAATAGATATTATGCAAGTTTTTATCAGTGCGTTACAAAAGTAAGCATAGAGAAGAAAAAGTCTCTTCTCATGTATCAATAAGTCGAATTCACGTTTGCTACACTATCGAGATTAGGCTTTAACTTGAAAATAATCGTCGATTTATATAGAAGGCTTCATTGTACTCTTCTGCTGTTCACGCACCATAGAAGGTATTCGCTTTTTGTCCTCTCAAATCACGAATCGTTTTCATTAGGCTATCCTAGTGAAGTAAATGAGGAGGTCATAATGACGAAGTGGTTGAAGTACGTCGGTCAGTATATTAAGTAACTTTCTGTGATTATGATAGCTTCCAAGAATGGGCCTACATTTCACAAAGCTTTTTACATTACTTCGCACGAAGTCAACCAAGTTTTGGTAATTAAAAAAATCGATGACACTGTCTTCGCAATAATGGATGAAGATGAAAGTACATGAAAGAGTCTCATCTCGACTCAATTTTCTAAAAGGACAGTAAAAAATATTTTACGATATTAAAACGGATCTCAATAGATACTGAAAACAGGGTCTAACTATGGAAAATTATTTGTAAAATAAATGTGTAAAATAGCCATGTAGTTTAGTTCATTCAAAAGTACCATGTGGCCTGGTAAGTGTAGGTACCTGCCAGCATCGAATGTGCCTTTTGCCTATTCAAAAGTACCATGTAAGAAGAAAGGTGGCACAATTTACTGACATGCCTACTATTAACTACTATTATGTGTCATAAAGTTTATTTTATTAATATTCATTCATAACGACGAATTGCAAAACGAATTTTTGCTGTTGGTCGCGGGAAATGGTAGAAGAATTGATTTCCAAAAGAATCCGAATGCAATACTAGTTCATTCTCCATACCATTTATGCGTATTTTAATCCAACCATAGGCACCATTCCGTGTATAACCTACGAATGGATACAAATATCCATTAAGGACAAATCCAATGATGTAACCATCTTCTACTTCTACTGGGAATATGATTTCGATTGGTAAATTATTTTCATAAGGCCAAGTGTTGTTATTTTCGTACTGCTGAACATTGTCAGTTAAATCATAATCTGGAACCCGTAGTGGGTGAACTGCATTCTCCGTATGTGGATAAGCTAATTCTACAAAAAGAATTGCAAGTTAGAAAATAATTATTATATTT
>JAAAKG020149592.1:0-10024 GCA_010014905.2 Druon quercuslanigerum
TTTTTTTAATAAATCAGTTAAATTCCCCCCAAAAAATTAATTTTTAACCTGATATCTGAATTTATATATAATTTATAACAAAATAGTTCAATTTTAATACCAGAAATAAATTTTTTAAAAAAAAGGGTTAATTTTCAACCTGGTAGTTGAATTGTGTAAAATTTTTAAACTAAAGAAAGGAAGTTTTAATAAAACAGTTAAATTCCCAACAAAATAAAAGCTAATTTTGAACCTACTAGCTGAATTTCGTAACACAAAAAAAAAACCAATTTGAAACAAAACATGAAATTTTTATATTGAAAGTATCAGAAACAGTATAATTTCCATCCAAAAAAGTTCATTTTCAACCTAAAAGCTGAATCATCTACAAGATGAAACGAATTTTAAAGAAAATATTAAATTTTAAACGACAGAGTTAACTTTCAATCAAGTAGTTGAGTTTTCTAAAAGAAAGGAAATGTGAAACAAAATAGTTAAATTTTTATACCGAGAATATAAATTTTAAAGAAAAGAGTTAATATTTAACATCATAGTTGAAGTTTAAACCATTTTCAAATAAAAAAAGGGATTTTTAAGAAAACAGTTAAACTTCCACCAAAAAAAGCCAATTTTCACCCTAGTAGGTGAATTTATACCAAAAAAATTGTTGAGCCAAATAGTTTGAATTATGAAACCGATAAATAATAATTTAGAAAAAAAAAATTAATTTTCCACCAAACTGTTGAATTTTCTACCATTTTCAAACCAAAAAGACAAATTTTTATTTAAAAAAGTTAAGTTTTCAAAAAAAAACTAGTAGTTTTAAACATAATAGTGGAATTTACTACAAACAGAACACGAATTTATAATAAAATAGTTCAACTTCCATCCTAAAAATATTAATTTTCGAAAAAAGAGATAATTTTCAACCAAAATGAAATATCCTATCATCATCAAAAAACAAAAAGAAATTTTTTTAATAAATCAGTTAAATTCACCCCAAAGAAACATTAGGATTTAATTTTCAATCAAATTTAAATATTCTAGCGTCTTAAAAAGAAAAAGAAAATTTTGCAATAAATCATTTAAATGCACACAAAAAATTAATTTTCAACCTAATATATGAATTTGCATATAATTTATAACAAAATAGTAAAGTTTTCATACCAGAAATATTCATTTTCAAGAAAAAAGTTCATTTTCAACCTGATAGTTGAATTGTCTACCATTTTTAAACCAAAGAAAGGAAGTTTTAATAAAACAGTTAAATTCCTAACAAAATAAAAGCTAATTTTCAACCTAATAGCAAAATTTCCTTTCACAAAAAATACGAATTTAAAACAAAATATGAAATTTTTATACCGATTGTATCAATTTTCAACAAAAGAGATAATTAGCAACCAGATATTTGAATTTTTGACGATTTTAAAACCAGGTAAATTATTTGCAATAAACCAGTAAAATTTCTAACTAAAAAGTTACTTTCCAGCCTAACGGGGGAATTTCCTTTAACCAAACTGAATTTGAAAGAAAACACAAAATTTTCATACCGAAAATATCAGTTTTCAAAAAAAAGATTTAATTTGCCACCAGATAGTTGAGTTTTTTACCATTTTCAAACCAGGGAAATGATTTGTCATAAAGCAGCAAAATTTCCAACCTAGTAGGTGATTTATATTAAAAATAATTTTTCACAAAATAGTTAAATTATCAAACCGATAAATATTAATTTTAAAAATAGGTAATTTAATTTTCAACCTAATGTCTGCATTTCCTACAGAAAAACGAATTTGAAAGAAAATAGTAAATTTTAAACGACAGAGTTAACTTTCAACCAAATAGTTGAATTTTCTAAAAGAAAAGGAATGTGAAACAAAATATTTAAATTTTTATAACGAGAATATGAATTATAAAGAGAGTTCATTTTCAACAAAATAGTGGAATTTTATGACATTTTCAAATAAAAAAAGGAATTTTCAATAAAACAGTCGAATTTGTTACCATTTTCGAACCAAAAAGACAAATTTTCATTTAAAAAGTTAACTTTTTAACAAAACTAGTAATTTTTAACCAAAAAGTGGAATTTTCTACAAACGGAAGACGAATTTATAAATAAATATTTCAACTTCCATCCTAAAAATATTAATTTTCAAGAAAAGAGTTAATTTTGAACCGAATTTAAATCTAATACCATCTTTAAAACAAAAAGAAAATTTTACAATAAATCAGTTAAATCCTCCCCCCCCCCTCGAAAAATTAATTTTTAACCTAATATCTGAATTTATATATAATTTATTACAAAATAGTTAAATTTTCATACCAGAAATAAATACTTTCAAAAAAGAGTTAATTTTCAACCTGATAGGTGAATTTTTTACCATTTTCTAACCAAGGATGATTTGTCAGAAAACAGTAAAATTTCGAACAAAAAAAACGAATTTTAAACAAAATGTTAAATTTTAAACGACAGCGTAAACCTTGAAACCAAATAGTTGAATTTTCTAAAAGAAAAGAAATGTAAAACAAAATAGTTGCATTTTCATACCGAGAATATCAATTTTAAAGAAAAGAGTTCATTTTCAACAACATAGTTAATGTTTATGCCATTTTCAAATAAAAAAAAGGATTTTTAATAAAAATGTTAAACTTACATGAAAAAAAAACAATATTCACCCTAGTAGGTGAATTTATACAAAAAAAGTTTTTAACAAAATAGTTTGAATTATCATAACCGATGAATATTAATTTAAAAAAAATTAATTTTGTATTAAACTGTCGAATTTTTTACCATTTTCAAACTAAAAAGACAAATTTTTATTTAAAAAGGTAACTTTTAAAAAAAAATAGTATTTTTTAAAGTAATAGTGGAATTTTCTACAAAAAGAAGACGAATTTATAACTGAATAGTTATACTTCCATTCTATAAATATTAATTTTCAAGAAAAGAGTTAATTTTCAACCAAATTTGAATATTTAGTAATAATAATAATAAAAGGAATGCAACAAAAAATTTAAATTTCTACCCTAAAAAATACGAATTTAAAACAAAATATTAAATTTTAAAAAACGGAGTTAACTTTCAATTAAATAGTTAGGTTTTCTAAAAGAAAAGGAATGTGAAACAAAATATTTAAAATTTTATGTCGAGAATATCAATTTTAAAGAAAAGAGTTCATTTTTAACAACATAGTTGAAGTTTATAACATTTTCCAATAAAAGAAGGGATTTTCAATATAACAGTTAAACTTCCACAAAAAAAAATAATTTTCATCCTAGTAGGTGAATTTATACCAAAAATTTAAAAAAAACAGTAGGAATTATCAAACCGATAAACATTAATTAAAAAAAAATTTATTTTTTCCCAAACTGTCGAATTTGTTACCATTTTCAAATCAAAAAGACAAATTTAACATTACAATAAAATTTAACAACTTCAACGATAAAAAAGAAAAATTTTATTTAACTTTTTAACAAAACTAGTAATTTTTAACGTAATAGTACTAGTACTATAATACCGAGAATATAAATTTTAAAGAAAAGAGTTAATTTTCAACAACATAGTTAAAGTTTATACCATTTTCAAATAAAAAAAGGGATTTTCAATCACACAGTTAAGCTTCCACCAAAAAAAGAAAACAATTTTCACCCTAGTAGGTGAATTTATACCAAAAATAATTTTTAAAAAATAGTTAAATTATTAAATTGATTAATAATTATTTAAAAAAATAGTTAATTTTACCATTTTCAAACCAAAAAGACAAATTTTCATTAAAAAAGTTAACTTTTCAACAAGACTAGTATTATTTAACGTAATAGTGGAATTTTCTAGAAAAAGAAGACGAATTTATAACAAAATAGTTCAACTTCCATCCTAAAAATATTAATTTTCAAGAAAAGAGTTCATTTTCAACCAAATTAAAATATTCTACCATCTTCCAAACAAAAACTAAATTTTTCAATATATCAGTTAAATTCCCTCCAAAAATAAATTTTTAACCTAATATTTGAATTTATAAATAAGGTATAACAAAATAGTTAACTTTTTATACCAGAAATCAATATTTTCAAAAAAAGAGTTAATTTTCAACCTGATAGTTGAATTTTTTACCATTTTCTAACCGATGAAATGATTTTTCAGAAAACAGTAAAATTTCCTACGAAAAAAAAAACGAATTTTTAAGAAAATATTAAATTTCAAACGACAGAATTTACTTTCAACCAAATAGTTAAATTTTCTATAAGAAAAGAATTGTGAAACAAAATAGTTAAATTTTCATACCGAAAATATGAATTTTAAAGAAAAGAGCTAATTTTCAACAAAATAGTTGAAGTTTATAACATTTTCAAATGAAAAAAGGGATTTTAAATAAAAAAGTTAAACTTCCAACAAAAATGAAAATTTTAACCCTACTAGTTGAATTTAAAACAAAAATAATTTTTAACAAAATAGTTAAATTATCAAACCAATAAATATAATTTTTTTGAAATAGTTAATTTTCCACCAATCTGTTGAATTTTTTACAATTGTCAAACCAAAAAGACTAATTTTTATTTAAAAAGTTAACTATTCAACAAAACTAGTAATTTTTAACGTAATAGTGAAATTTGCTACTAACAGAAGATAAATTTATAACAAAATAGTTCAACTTTCATCCTAATAATATTAATTTTCAAGAAAAGAGTTAATTTTAAACCAAATTTAAATATTCTACCATCTTCAAAGCAAAAAAAAATTTAATAAGTCAATTAAATTACAAAAAAAAATAATTTTCAACATAATATCTAAATTTATTTATAATTTATAACGAAATAGTTAAATTTTCATACCAGGAATAATATTTTTTAAGAAAAAAGTTAATTTACAATGTGACGGTTTAATTTTCTACCATTTCTAAACCAAAGAAAGGAAGTTTTCATAAAACAGTTAAATTCACAACAAAATAAAAGCTAATATTTAACACAATAGCTGAATTTTCTACCATAAAAAAACGAATTTGCAACAAAATATGAAATTTTTATACCGATTATATCAATTTTTACCAAAAAAGTTAATTTGCAACCAGATATTTGAATTTTTTACCATTTTTAAACCAAGGAACTGATTTGTAATAAAACAGTAAAATTTCAAACAAAAAAGTTAATTTTTAGCCTAATTGCTGAATTTCCTTATAAAAGCGAATTTGAAAGAAAATACTAAATTTTCGTATACAAAGTATCAATTTTCAACACAAGAATTAATTTTTAACCAAATAGTTAAATTATCTGCCATTTTTGAAACAAAGGGAAAATTACAGATACAAAAGTTAAATTTTAAAAGAAAGATGTTCATTTTCAAACTAATAGCTGAATTTTCTTCAAAAAAAGGAATTTAAACCAAAATAGTTCAATTTTGAATCAAAGAAATAAATTTTTAACTGAATTTAAGAATTTTCAACCAACAACTAAATTTCTAACAAAGTAATTCAACTTTCAACCTAGTATTTAAATTTTAAAACAGAAAAGCCATCAAAATATTACAAAATATTATAACTCTCTTCAGAAATTTCTTTACTTTAAGAAGATGCATTTCCTACCAAAATAGATAAATTATTAAGAAAAATTATAGCAGTCAATATTATTTTCAAAAAAAAGATTTCAATTAAAAACCAAATCATATTAAATTTTTACAAAAATAGTTGAATTTTCAACCTAAATTATGAAATTTTTTACCAAAGAGATAAATTCCGAAACAAAAGAGGTAAATACTGATTTTGGATTTTTTATACAAAAAGACCATTTTTTTACAAAACATTTGGATTTTCAAACCGAAAATATGAACATACAATAAAAAAGTTTCTTTTCAATCAAGCAGTTTTATGTCCCACCAAAATAGTAAATTTTTTTATCAAGTTACATGAGCTTTTAACCCAAATAAATAGATTTTTAACGAAAAATATAATTGTTGATATCATTTAAATAATAAAAAATCATTGAAGAACAAAAATTGTTAAATTCAACCAAAGAATACGAATTTTCAACGAAATAGCTGAATCCTCAACCAAATCAAATCATTTTTAAGCAAAAATAAAATTTGTTTCAATTACTGAGACAAATTTTGTACTTTTTTGTATTTTGTTGCTTATTGTTTTATTTAATTTTAGTTTTATTTTCCTAGAAGATTAAAAAAAAGTGCGATAAAAGATTCGAACTTTTAAAGATAATTATTATTTTCATTTGAAATTATAAAAACTGCGCTACATATTATAATACTCAAAGTAGAATACTTTTTAGTTAAAATTTTTTTAAATTGAAGCTTAAAAATGGTTTAATTTGAAATTTGATCATTTTAATCAGTTTTAATCTACAAAGATTTGATAATCTTTGATTATCCAACTATTTATCAAATTGATCAAAATTTACTCTTTAAAAACGATATTGAGAAAATGTTAAAATATAAAGAAATTTGAAAAAACTTGAATTTAAACAATATTTATGTAATACAATTACACAAAAATATCTAATTTTTTTCTTTTATTTTTTGTTCAAAATTAAACAAAAGATTACAAAATGATTCAAAACTTTAAAAGATATAAAAACATATAAAATTTAAATGTTTTAAAAATGTTTTAAATTTTAAAATTTTTGTTTGATAATTCCAACTATTTTTTTTTTAATTTTTGGTATAAATTCACCTGCTAGGATAAAAATTATTTTTTTTTTTTTGGAAGTTTAACTGTTATATTGAAAATCCCTTCATTTATTGGAAAATGTTGTTAAAATGTTGTTAAAATGTTGTTAAAAATGAACTCTTTTCTTTAAAATTGATATTCTCGACATAAAATTTTAAATATTTTGTTTCACTTCCTTTTCTTTTAGAAAATTTAACTATATAATTGAAAGTTAACTCTGTTTTTTAAAATTTAATATTTTGTTTTAAATTCGTATTTTTTAGGGTAGAAATTTAAATTTTTTGTTGCATTCCTTTTATTATTATTATTACTAAATATTCAAATTTGGTTGAAAATTAACTCTTTTCTTGAAAATTAATATTTATAGAATGGAAGTATAACTATTCAGTTATAAATTCGTCTTCTTTTTGTAGAAAATTATGCATCAAAATTCGTTTTGAAATCATTCCCAATACTTTCGAAAATCTTTCAAGGATAAAAATTTGCCTTTAAATCTCCTACATTTTTTTTTAAATTTTTAAAATCTTTTTAAATATTCTTTTAAAATTAATTATTTAGACAAAAAAAATAATTTTTATTTATTCTAGGCATTTTCATACAAAATTTTTAGTTTTAAATGTTTTTATATCTTTTAAAGTTTTGAATCATTTTGTAATCTTTTGTTTAATTTTGAACAAAAAATAAAAGAAAAAATTTAGATATTTTTGTGTAATTGTATTAAATAAATGTTGTTTAAATTCAAGTTTTTTCAAATTTCTTTATATTTTAACATTTTCTCAATATCGTTTTTAAAGAGTAAATTTTCAAGATTCTTGGTAGAATTTCCACGTCGAATATAAATCTTCCATCACCTCATGAAAAAAATCGATACGTGGCAAATAAGAATGTGAACCTATTATCCCAAGCTCTACGAAAGTTACGTAACTTTCCTTCGATGCCAGAAATGCAAGCTGAAAAACGTCTTTTGTTATTGACAGATGTTTCACCCACAGAATAAAGAACCCTGAAGCTGAAGTAAAGTTACCATTATTCCCAAAAACAATTCAATTAGTTTTTTCTTTCTGGTTGCAAAATGTTAAAATTATTTTTGATTTTTGCAAATTTTATGTAATTAAACCTTAAATAGATAAAAAAAACAATAAAAACAATTTTTTTTAAATATAATAATCCAAAAAAAGGAAGAAACATGTATACATTTTTAGGTTTAAAAAAAAATTTCTTTCTATTTTTTGCGGATCTTATAAAAAAATAGCCTTACGTTGCAGGCTCCGTGCAAATTTTTTTTCAAACTTAAAAATATGCACGTATTTCCTTTTTTTATTGAAAAGAGCTTTAACATGTAAAAAAAATTTGAATTTTTTTTTGGCAATTTTAGGTACAGATTAAATAAAATGCATTTTGCGTCAGCTTTCGAAAAATTATATGCCGACAAATAAAATTTTGTTTTTATTTTTTTGCATGTTTACATCCACAGAGTGTACACAAAAAAAACTTAATTTTTTTTAACACAAAAAATTTAAAAATTAATATATGAAAACATCGAATGATGAGCATTTTTTGGAGATTTTTTCAAAATAGAAAAATAGAATAAAAATAAAAAAAAATTTTCTTTGCATTTCACCCCTCTGGGTTCCATAGGTTTCAAAAAACCCTTAAGGGAAAAATTGGGTTTTGTGGGTTTTTAGCGGCAAATATATTTTTCTTTTGCTTTTTAAATTTATAATTATTTTAATAATTAATATATAACTTTTTACCAAAAAAGGTTTTTAAGTAAGTTCTTAATACAGTTTATTATTGTTTCTAACAATTTTTAATAACGAGACACTAATTAATTTAGGTTACTAAAAATAATTGCGAAAACATTTTATGATTATTTTTTATGACAATATTCTATCACAACAATTCTAAGGTTGCTTTCTTCTGAAATTTTCAACTTTTTGTCCATTTTTTACTTAGAATGATTTTAAACAAATTTTTATTCAAAACAAGTAAAAGCACAATTGCCATTTGTTTATATAAATTATTTATGAAATTACAGGTAAAAACTGCAGGTAAAAACTGCAGGTAAAAACTTGATTTTTTCGATGCGATTAACTGTAAATAATTAACTTCTAAATTTTTAAAAACATTTGAATGACAGTGAATAATTCATTATTGTAAACAACATTTTTTTAAACAAATTTTTTTCATTTTATGTATGTATAAATAAAATACTGGTTTTTTACGGAATTACCAGCCAATTATTTAGCAACGATTTTTTACTATAAATCAATAACATTTCATAATTGTTTAACCAAAATTAATTCACAAATTCATATTTGACTATTTTTCAGGATGTAAACTTTCTCTAATAAATAATCATTTTTATCAACTCATGGCAAGCAATTATTTCTAAGTAATTTTAATTATATTCTACAAATAAATAAATTTTTAGTTTACGAATGCTTTTGTTAGAAAACTGTGTTACTAACAGTTGAATACACAATAAAAAACAGTTCAAATTCTGAACAATACTCAAATATTTAATTTGTTAATCAAGTTTGATGAAAGAATTATAAAATTTAATCGATTCATATCGAAAAATCATTTTTAAGTAACTGGATGTTAATTCCATAAAAAAGTGGTATATCATTTTTAAATACACAAAATAATAAAAAATGTTTAAACATTTGTTGTGTACAATAAAAATTATTATATATTTTTAGGGTTTAAAGCAAACTTTCTTTCTATTGTTTACGGATCTTATAAAAAAAGCTCACGTTTCAGGATCCGTGATAAAATTGTTGTTTCAAACTTAAAAATATGCACGTATTTCCTTTTTTTTTATTAAAAAGTCCTTTAACAAGTAACAAATTTTTTTTGCGACTTCAGGTACAGATTGAATAAAATGAATTTTTCGTCAGTTTTGAAAAAATTATATGCCGAGGAATAAAATTTTGTTCTTACTTTTTCCATGTTTACATCCACAGAGTGTACGCCAAAAAATACCAAATTTTTTTTAAGCACAAAAAATACTGCATTTTCAAACACAAAGAATTAAAAAATTAATATATGAAAACATTTAATCGTCTTGTCCAATAAAGAGCATTTTGTAGAGATTTTTTAAAAATAGAAAATAGAACACCCAAAAAACATTATATTGTATTATATTATATTACATCCTTTCTTTGAACTTTTATTCATGAACAAGTAATAAATAAACATAAAATGAATCATTTTGAAGCATCATTTTCTTTTTTGAGATTGAAATATTTTTACTCACTTGCTCATGTGTTAAAAATATTAATTTAAACAAAAAGGATATCAGTAAAAATTTGAAGGAAAAGTTAAATTTAATATATGATCCATATATGAAATTTAAAGAATATTTCAAAATA
>JAAAKG020149593.1:0-10024 GCA_010014905.2 Druon quercuslanigerum
GTCGAAAAAAAGTGTTCGAAATAACTACAACACCATTCGGAATTTCCTTCAACACCTTCTAGGTGGCGTTGCAATAGAAAACCCGGCCAACCCGGTCTGGCAAGGGTCCGGGACATGCAAATTAGCCCTGTCCGGGACAGACCATGTCAGCCCGATCCGTGCCTGATCGGTAATCGGGAAAAGATCTGGCGATTTCTTCACGGGTAGCATCGCTATTGCTTAGAATTAACTCCTACTCCTGATACACCTCAAGGTCGGATACTTTCCGGACAGGCGTCGTATTAATCTGAAAATTAATTCAATTTATCCATATTTTTTTAGGAGGAGGGGAAACCTTGAATAGGCTTCCATACCAGCAATCGTCTATCTCAGCAGGTGGCCGCTCAGACAGACGATTCTTTGTATGGGCAGTGTCTGATTCTTACTGACTAAAACCCCTACTTTTCCTGCCAACCCATGTTCCCGGGAACCGGTTTTGCATTAATTCAGGAACAAGGGTTATAAGCCATTCCGCAGTGCTTCGGCGCCACCATACTTGCCACCTTGGACTTTGTTATATGCAGTACATTCTTCCGCTAGGGGTACGCGTCATCCTCGGTAGAAGGGAGATACATCTCTTCTCGGGCTCGCCGGCCTTCGACCCCGTTAGGAAGCCTCTCTTTCTGCAAAATACAAAACGAAAAACAAAACAAAAAGAGAATCATTTTCGGCTTTGCAAACATTTTCAGTATATCTTTCTATTGGCTATTCTTTCTTCTTTTCCTTCAGGACTCCCTCCGCATATCGAGATACTGCTTCCCAATTTACTTTGCTTTGTAGCATCGCTTGTCCGATGTTTTCGGGTATTAAAGGATCACCCATTTCCGCCTCTAGACATATTCTTCTGGCTATCCACCTGTTGCACTTGAAGAAAGTGTGCTCTGCGGTGTCAAGCTCCTCCGGACAATAAACACAGTTTGGACTCATCTTCATTCCCATTCTGTGAAGATAGGCATTGAAATGTCCATGCCCACTCAGCAGCTGTGTCAGATAAAATGTTAGCTCTCCGTGTTTCCTGTTCATCCACTGCGCAGGATCCTGAATAAACTTGGCAGTCCATCTAACCTTTTCCGCGTTCCTTCACTTGCCACCCCAGATGGATAGGGTACGGATTCTCTCGCTTTTAATTACTTCCTTGCCTTCGCCATTTTTCCAGCCTCATTTATCCTTTTCCTCTCAGTAGCCCAGAGGTCTATAGGAATATGCCCATAATATGCCTGCTAAGACCACAATGGCTGCTCCGGAAACTATGCCGTAAGCAGACCCCACTCTTAGAGCTCCTTTCCTTTGCACTGACGCAAGTTTGGTTCGGTACTTTTTGATCCTCATTGCATCCGCCCACACTTCTGCTCCGTAAAGCATAATAGAGTGAGCGACTGCTATGAGGATTTTTCGCTTGCTGCTCCTAGGTCCTGAAACATTGGGCATCAGCCTAGAAAGTATAGCTACCAACGTGTCCGCTTTGTCTGTCGCCTTGCAGATTTTTAGCTAAAACGTGAGTCGCTGAATAACGTGCGTCGCTGAATAACCCTGCCCGAAGACATGAGTTATACGTGTTCCGCAGCATATGAGGGCAATCTCTGGCGATAATCTTAACAACCTCAACGGGTATTCTGTCGGGACCAGGGGCTTTTCCACTTGTCATGCTCTGGACCGCTTCGTTAAGTTCTACAACTGAGAACGTGGGTATTTCGATAGTGTTGTAGTTTTCGAAGATGATTCTTTCCGGATGGTTAGGAAAGAGCTCCTCTACTGTATCCTCCATCGTCTTTAACTCTTTTGGTCCTTTAGGGGATTTACGGTAGATTCTACCATTAACAATTTGATAACCATGTCCCCAAACATCCGTATCGATAGTAGCGCAGATTTCTCTCCATTTATTCATTTTACTCGCCTTAATAGGGAGATTAAGTTCTTTCTTTGCCAGTTTGTGCTTATTATTTTCACCTACAAATTCGGGATTTCTTTTTCTCATTCTCTGGACTTTGCGTCTGAGTTTAAGACACTTCCTTCTTAGGACGGTAATCTCTTCTGACCACCAGTACACAGGAGCCCTGCTTTTCTGTCGCGCGCGTTGAGGCATTGAGACATTACAGCCTTTAACAATGACATTCATTGTGTTTCCGACAATTTTCTCTGCAGCTTTTTTCGTTGTCACCATGCGCATGGTTTCAACTAACGTTCTCCCTCCCTTTGCGTATTTTTCCAATTTGGTAACACATATACTGATGATCACTAACAGTATAATCTTCTAGCACTCTCCAATTTTTAACTTTTGCTGCCATACCCGAAGATGCCAGAGTAACATCTGGGATTGTCTCACGTTATCATGGTCTTCTGAACGTGGAAGTATTTTCTACGTTTATAACTGTTAGGTCCAGACTAGCGGCCATTTCGGACAGTTGTTTCCCGTGAGCGTCTGTCCACGTCATTCCCCATTCCTTGGATTTCTCGTTTAAATCCCCAGCCAATATTATCTCGACGTCTAGGTCCCGAGTGAGGTTTTCAATCGCCTCCAGTTTTTTGCGAAAAATGGCTATACCCTCATTCGGCGAGAATGAGGGTATACCCATACATAACCAATTCCCTTTCCTCAAGTGTCAACCCGAACCTTTTTCGGGTCTCGGACCCAAATAGCAGCCTTCCCTGAAGTGTCCGAGTACCAATTTGGATGTTTTAGATTCACATATTGTTCACTCAGAACGAGAACGTCAGCCTTTTTCTCCCACGCCATCTGGTACATAATATCTTGTGCCAGCTGACAGTGACTCAAGTAACCTTGAATTATGACCGCCATCTCAATTGCCCACTACTGTACTCCTTGTACACCTGGCATCTGTAGGATCCTGGAACATGTTCTGTATTTACCTCGCTACCCATAAGCTCAGAACATAGGTGCAGGCCAAGGACTGATGACCCTTCTTACCACACTTCCAGCAAGTTGCGTACCTATCCTTATTCTTACAGTTGACAGCTATATGGCCAAAGCCATGACATCGAAAGCACCGTGTGATTAATGCCCTGCGTCGTAAACCGCAGCTAACCCATCCAATTCGGATGTGGCCCGCCGTTTCCAGCTTTTTGGCCAAGCTTTCATCCCATTCAATGAAAGCTATCCTGGTTCCCCAACAACTGGGTCATGTGAAATTCACTTTAAAATCCCCACATTTCTCGGGAAGAACAAACTTCTCCAAGGAATACTTTACCTCTTGCTCGTTAGTTGCAGAGTCCAGATCTCTTCGAGGCTAGCTCTCGGTACAAGTTGACGAACCTGCCCATTTTCACCTACAGCCGCTACCAGAGCCTCGCTAAATTTACCTTTGGCATCGATGCTAGCACCCACTTTAACTAGGACATCTCCTGTCCTTGTCTCTCTTATGCCTTTAATCGTCACTTCCATTTTGTCCGGGTTTACTTTGCTGCGGACCAGTTTGAGAACGTCCGCATACTTTTTTCCGGCAGCTGGTTTTCTTAACACTGCCTCCGGACGGACACGCATTTCTCTCCTCTTGATTGCTACAGCGGATCGTGTAGTATCAATTTTCCCCTCTGCCTGAACACCTGTAACACCTTCTGCTGCAGCTTCTTTCGTACGGCAACGCCTCCTTTGCTCCGTCCACACAGAAGCTTCTCCAGCAAGCTGTATCTTCTTTATTGGTCGTAGTGAAGAGCCTTTACCAGTACTAGGCGTACCCTCAGCAGTCTTCTTATTAGTGCGTTGGTCTTTCGGTGAGTTGACCTGCTTCTCTTCGTTGTTGGCTGATTGAGTCATAACCGAACATGATTTCTGCAGGATAACTTTGAGACCCTTTAGAATGCATCTGGTTTGTTCCAAACCTGCTTTAATCTTTGAATCAAGATTCTTCCTCACGTCGGCATGCTTGTTAATGCCTTCGACAACTGCAATAAGATTGTACAGCAAGTTCTCCAATGTAGGATTGTTGTCAGATGTTACTCTAATTTCCTGCGTTTCGTTAGCCAAGTCCGTATCTATGGCAACTTCCTTCTCCGTATTAGAGTTTGCATCCTCTTTCTTCTGATTAGCGTTCTTTTTGCCCCCCCCCCCCAATTCGTGAAACATGTATTTCGTTTTTCGAAGAACTACTTATTTTTGGTTTTTTATCAGGATCCCTTCCCTTATCTGATTTTTGTCCGCCCCAGGTATTTGATTTCCCCGGTACTACCCATATCTGAGAGGCATTCCCCTATCCGCAACCCGGGGAGGCGCCCGATGGAGGATCAGCTACCCCACATCCATATTGAAGGTTCCATATCTTCGCTCAGTTATAGCGTGCTCTAGCTAGTCTCTTGCTTTTTTTGCTACCACTCTATTTGACAATTTATTAGTATACTTCAGTTTGGCATATTACAAAATTCAGCTTTCACTTGAAATTGTCTAAATTTAATTGAAATTTGAGTCAAAAAATGAATATAAAATTAGCATCATGTTCGATCGACATAAAAATCATTTTTCACTCACTTTAAGGTTATTTAAAAATAGATTGAATATTTGGGAAGTTCCTTAAAAAATGCATCTTAATACAGTTACAGTTAAGTCGTAAAAATAATAATCTAATACATTTCCAGTTATAGCGGAACCCTTCCTACAGTGTATAATACAGCCTAAAGTGGATAATGATTAATGAAAAATACCAATATATGCAAACAATTTATTTGATGTAATCAATAGAGGAGTCACCGTTGCGTGTTAATAAATTAAATTTCAAGTTAATTATTTATTTTATTTTTTGACTTTTATAAATTATTTTCCTCGTTCGGTTTCATTGTGCCCTGTAGAGAGGTTTCTTCTATGTTATACAATTACAAATTCATATTTTATAAAGTCGTATATTATAAATTTCGACTCTAAATCTTCAGAATTAAACTATTAAAAAAAAGCATTCAAAATTGCATATTTTTCTATCATATACGTTAATTACTGAAGTGTTCTATTAGTTATTTTCACTTCAACCATCAGCTAACTTCACTCTGTTGATTGCTGAGGGGGAAAACAAGGGACCAAATGCATGGGATTCAGTTCATTTTTTCTCTATTTTGCCAATATCTTCGTAAAAGCTAATTTTTTATGTATAAGTGTATTTAAAAATAGTTATCATTTTTAATTACTATTAAATAAAATGATAAAATGATAATAATTATTATTAATTACAATGACAAATGATTAAAATTAATAAATGGTTAAATGTAAATCTTGAAAATTCAGCTGTTAAAAAATGTTCAAAATTACATACATTTACAATATCAAGCTTCATATTTTAATAATTTAAAATTCTAAATTTTTGAAAATCAAGCTTTTTCATTTGTACTTCTTTAAACTCGTAGAAGAAGAGATTTACAATTTATGAATTTTCACAATTAAAACTTATGTAATTTCGATGATTTAACATTAAAATTGTGCAAGTTTTAAGTTTTTCAATTAAAAATTCTGAAATTTTCATGCTTTACATGCAAAATTCCTTCAAGCTAGAAGAATTAGAATGAAAAACTTGATTTTCGGTTTATGAAATCATCACAATTCAAGAATTTTTATTTATACATCTTTAAAATTGAAGAATTTTTAACTTTTTAATTTCATATTATCTTTTATCTTTTACTTTTAAAAATTCTGCAATTTTGATGATTTACATTCAAAATTGCTTCAATAAATAATTACATATGAAATTAAATTTAAATTTAATTAAATAAAAATGCTATGGAAGCCGAGTTTTAATTTGGACCGCCTCCAGATTGAATTTGATGAGTTTTGAATATTTTAAATTAAATTTTTTTATGTACTATCTCAAAATAGTTCATCAAAACTTCGACAGATAATGTAATTTTGTTGAAATATAAAGGCAAAAAATAATTTAATATTGACCAATTTTCTAGTTAGTTCGATTGATCTACTTTAGTCATTATCTACAGTAAGGGGGTTTCCTATTTACTTAAGTTTTGATCACTTAAGTAGCCCTAGAACACAGATAATCTTTCTTATTCTTGCAGGTTATCATTGATATCGAATGGGGTGCCTTCGGAGATAATGGAGTTCTCGACTTTATCAAGACTGATTTCGATCGGGAAAGTGATGCGAATTCCCTGATGGTTAATTCTTTCACGTAAGATACTTATCATAGAGGATATTAACTTATCTTACAATTTGCAGTATTTTTGGACCTTGCAAATTTCTGGATTATACGCTGAAAAACAGATCATTATACAACAAAAAAACACGTTGTGTTGTAAAAATTAAAAAATGTTAAGGCATAAGACACCCTTTAAACTTCAGAAAATATAAAAATAGAACGTCCATAAAATACCCAAAAATAAAATTCCTGAAAATAAAAGTATTGGAAATAGAAAGTTGCCAAAACTATATAATTTCCGAAATATAAAAATACCGGTTTAGAAAATTCTCGAATAATAAGATTCCCAAATAATTTATAATATCACAGAACATTATGGAATTTAAATAACTAAGATAATTGCTTCATCACAATAACAATAATTGTAAGAAAATATTTCTTAATGCAAAAGAACAATATAAAAACAGGATTTTTTTACGAGGGCAATAATTAAACAAAACTATGTATATGATTATATTATATTTTTTCAAATAAATGATATTCATTAAAATACAATTTTTTTATGGTTTAAATTTACGAATTTTTTAGTGTCAGGAATTCGACAGTTTCGGATATTTTATAATTCAGCAATTTTCTGTCACGAATTTTATTATTCATGAATTTTCAAATTCTGTAATAATATAAATTGTTGAATATTTTTATTGATCATGAATTGTCCAATTCAGAGTTTTTATATTTAGTCAATTTTGTATTTCGAATATTTTCGTTTTCGGAATTTTTCAGACGTCCCATCAAAATATCAATTTATAAAACAAGGAATTTGAACCGAGCAATACGAAAATTATTAAAAATTCATAGCATGCTATCTATTGGCTTAAAAATTAAAGCATACTATTTTCAGCTACAGTTGCTAGTATTAAGAATCTAATAATGTTGAAGAAAACTAATTTTTTAAACTGAAAATTAAACTGTTCCAGTTTTTGTTGAAGAGTATTCTACTTTATTGAAAGTTAAACAATTTTTCTAAAATGTATCCTTTTTGATTGAAAAGTCAACTGTTTTATTCAAAATTAATTTTTTAACTGAAAATTTAACTATGCACTTTAAGTCAAAAGTTGATATTTTTCATTTTAAAATTTAGCTATTTGGTTAAACATTTATCTTTTAAGTTGAGAATCCAACTATTTTTTTTGAGAATATTCATTTATCTTATTTAATTATTTTTTCGATTGAAAACGAATCTTCTTGGTTGAAAGTTCAACTATACGTTTAAAAGTTCATATATTTTATTGAAATTTCGAACAATTTTGTTAAAAAGTAGAACTTTTTGGCTAGAAATCAGAGTGAATGTAGTTCAGACGAAGTAATCCAGCACAATTTTATGTAATTCCAAGTAATCCTTTACAATCCGGAGTAATCTTAGGCAATCCAGCGTAATGCAGATAATTCAAGGAAATCTTCTCTGAGTTGTACCTCATTTTCAAACTTTTTTCTTTCGTTAGGGGATGTTAGATTATTAGAGTCTTTAATTAGCGAGAGTTTCAAATTAAAAAAGGGAATACAGTTTAATACTTTCTCTCGTAGGTTCGAGAAGTACATTAGTGGAAAATACCTTGGCGAAGTTGTGAGGGTAATTTTGGCCAAGCTAACAAAGGAAGGACTCATTTTTGTAAACCATTCTTCGGGAGGTCTTTTGACACCAGGAAACCTCACTACAGACCTAGTTTCTCACATAGAACAGTAAGTTTCTCTCTCTCTCTCTCTCTCTCTCGCTCTCTTAAACTGAAACAGTGGAATGGTCACTGGTTAAATCAGTATTTTGAGTTGTCACTGGTGAGCCAGTGATTTTCCGAATTTGACTAGTTGAACCAGTAAGTGACTCAACTAAAATAACGTTACTGAATATACCATTGACGCCAAGTGTTCGCTAGATTCAACCAGTGATACAGCGCTCAACGCAGAGGCTTGAAGCTGGGGATGGCCCCTGGCCGCTTGGGTTTGACTCTGAGCAATGCGACATGTTGACGTAATGACGGGCCTTTCCCACAGTCAGGGGCAACATATTATATCCTATTATGTTGCAACCCAGCCCTCATTTATTGATATGAGAGTAAATTGAGGGTTTTAAAAGATAATTTTGCAAAGGCTAGCACAAAAGTAATGAATGATAATTATCATACCTAATTAGCTGACGGATAACAACATTTGCTCAGTGAACCTTACTAATTAAACCAGTGATGGAATTGCACTGAGTGAATAAGTGAAATCTCACTGATTGTCAGTGACACACTTCTGGCTGTTTCAACCAGTTAAATTTCACTGATTCATTTCAGGAAATCTGATTATGAGAGGAAACAGTTGCTTTTTAAATTGCATATTTTCTATTTATATTCTGGAACTGATCTGTAATTATTTTTTTAGAGATTCGGTGGATGGTGATTATAATAGTACAAGGGAAGTTCTTGCAAAATTCGGTATAATTCCAGATGATGATGACCTAAGTGCGGTACAATATGTTTGTGAAGTCGCTTCCAACCGTGCTGCTCTTCTTGTTTCGGCATGTGAGTAAATTCCTCATTTTTGTGAGCTTATCAGTCCAAAAAAAGTCCCATAGAGATCAAATTAGTATCTCAATTGCCGGCTAAGGTCCCGCTAAAGTGGGTGTGGGACAAACAAATTTAACATTTTTCGGAAATTTTACAACTGCTGAATAATAAAAATAATAATAAATTTAAAAGAATTAAGTTGCACGTTTGCGGTACTTTCATCCTAAAAAGGTCCTGGTAAAGTGGGAGATATTTGAACTTTGTGGTACCTTATCCTATTTCAGCATTAACTTTTTAGGGCATAAATAACACGAGAATATCTAAAAATTTCGAAAGCAGTAAAATGGAATTTTTTAAATTTTAATATCTGATTTTAATAATAAACTAAATCTATATCAAACTAAGCTATTTAGAATTAAAATATAACTTTAAAACTTGCATTATTTTTTCGCCGAATTCGCATTCAGATTCTTTAGTTTAAAATTGAATAACGATTGTCTGAACGTAGAAAATAAGAAAAAATTAATATTTTTTTCATGAAATAATGAAAAACAAACTCGATTTTCTCCTAATTAAAACTAAATAAAAGAAGAGTTCTGAACTGAAGACAGAATTTTATTTTATATGCAGTTTTCAAAGTTCTTAAACTAGACAATTTTCAATTAGAAGTGTGTAAAAATTAAACATTTTTCTTGAAAGTATTTCAAATCATTTAATATAAAATTTTATTTTTCATAGAACATTTTCTATTTAACCTTTTAAAATTAAACAATTTCTATGTTATTAATATGTAAGATTCCAAATACGAATAGTATTGTATAAAAGATTTCAAAAACTTAATTAATTAAAATTTAACAATATATTAATGTAGAAGAAAAGCTAAAAGATTTTCAAATTGAGAAACATTTAAATTTTACTATTTTAAATTGTAATTTTTATTTTAGCTAATTTGTATTTATATGTGTAATTGTGTATATTAGATAAAATATTCTACAAAATTAAAAAAATGATTTTAATAAATTGAATTTCAAGAATCCATCTTCTAGCAATTTGTGAAATTCCAGAGCAGTTTTTAGTAAATGTTAAATAATTTTTTTTAATTTACATTCCATATAATATTTAATTGATTCAAAAATTTATTAAAATTTGAAAATACTTCTTTTTTTAACTACAACAAACGAAAAACAGATCTTTTTTTTTTTGGTTGATTCAAAACCAATGTATTTAGATTATTATATTATCAATAATATTGAAAATAAATAATCCGAACATAATACATTTCTAAAAATTTCTAACATTGAAATATTTTTATTTATTTAATTTCAATTTTTAATACTTTATTAATATTAGAATCTA
>JAAAKG020149594.1:0-10024 GCA_010014905.2 Druon quercuslanigerum
CAATATTATTAAAATATTGATAAATCTTAAGATTGTGAAAAAAATGTCTCTATCTCCGCTGGGATCCGAATCCAGAATTTTGTTTGCGATAATGTTACTCTTATTTTGAGTTGGATTTCAAGACATAAAATAAAGTTTCGCTCGCGGCCAGGGGCGAGACTTAGAAAGCGTCTTCAGCACCGAAGTAAAAAAATTCCATCTTGAGTTCGACTTGGTTCGTCTTGACTTCGTCTCCAAGATGGCTTATGTCTCACTGGCGGCCAGGGGCGAGACTTAATAGTCGAAAACGCAAGTCTTAAGTCTATGAATAAGGCTTGCGACGGGTTTTGAAGACAAGTCGGGGTGGACTTGTCTTGAGACGAGAAGTTTAGGTCTTGAGAAGAAAACAAAAATTTTTATGAAGAAAGTTATATTACCAATTTAGGGCTTTAATATTTTCCAGGGTCAAAATTACAAAAGTTTTCGTTTTTAGAAATTTTTGTCCAGTATACTCCGCCCTCTACAAGCAATGGACCCCACCGGCAGGGTCTGCGATTTCCAGGAATCAGGTAGCTACCCGGTAAAATCCGGGTGGAGGGGGTACCAAATACTGTAGAACCAATGTTGTCCGCGTGGGCTGGAACTCTATCTGGTTTAAAAAAGGGAATTAGGGTAGTTCAATTCTCTTGGGACCAGCTTGATTAGCTAGTGAACGTCCAACGTACTAGTATTGAGACAACATTGCTTCTGCTGATGCGGGACTAGAGTGTTGGATTACTCTAGTCCCGCATACACAGAAGCAATGTTGTCTCGATACTGGTACATCTCAAGAACTACAGATATACAGCATTTTCCGCAAAAAGATTAAAACTGTGATTTTCTACAAGTATCTAGTGAACTGTTGTCGATATGAAAAAATGGATAATATTTTTGGGTTTGACATTCTGAGAAGATAATTATGCAGTTTAACAAAATTATTATTGCATACAAAATAAATACCATGGAGATAAATAATGTAAACATTCTATCAAAATTAAATCGGATTAGTGATGACCCTCGAAGGTATTGAGAGCCTTTTGTTGTCGGTGTCCTTGAGTTCGACTTGAAGACAAAAAAATTTTGATTTAAGACCAAAAATAAAGTCTTGTTCGCGGCTAGGCGCGAGACTTGCAAAAACGTATTGGACGTATCGTGGCTATGTCTTGAACCAAGACTTAGTCCAAACGAATTATTTTCACTCGGGATGTCTTGGCTATACCTTATTGGAGGGTGCTTAAAGACTTAGATTATTTTAAGACAAATTATTTTTACTCAGGATAAAACCTATTTTATTTTCAGTTGGAACTTACATGGTTATGTCGTAATACCCTTCATCTTTGTTATTCCTCTACTCTTAGTAAATTCTCCTAGTTCTAATTTTTGGTCGTAGTATGGCGATATCTTTTTTGGTATTTTGTAAAATAATTGTTATAATTTTTTTCATAAGAAATATGATCATTTTAGCGAATTTTGAGAATCAGCGTTCCTTAACTGGATGGTACTGTATAGATGAATACTAGTTTTGCAAGAATACAATTTATGTATCATTATTTAGTAGATTACCTCGGATTATGAACTTTTTTGAGTAAACTTAAACTGGAAGCTTTAAAGTTTAATTTTCAGGCATCGTAAATGTTTCTTTTAGTTCTTCAAGCATACAGCTTACAAATGCATTACTCATCCGGCTTAATGTTGTTTCCAGCTCAAAAAAAAGTAAAAAGTTGAGGTCTCTCTCTCTCTCTCTCTCTCTCTCTCTCTCTCTCGAAATATCCTTGAAGTCTTCCAAATCCTATTAAAATCCCGACATTCTTCAAATTTCAGTCAAATACTTTGATGTCTTGAAATACTTCAGCATTCCGTAACTTATTATGAAATATCTCGAAATCTCCTAAAGTCACTTGAAATCTGTTAAAATACCTTAAAATCCTTTGTAACCCGCGGAAATCGTTTTTAATTCCTCATTACCCCTAAGAAACCCTAAAATACCGTCAAATCAATCGTTATCTGTCGAAGTGGCGTAAAATATCTTGCAAATTTAATTAAACCTCTTAAAGTCTCTTATTTATGTAATATTTTCTAAATCCCTTGCAAAATTGTTATTCCCTCTAAAATTGTACTAGGTAATTCCTTCAAACTTCAAGCTTATGAAGTACCCTTGAGCGTTTGTAATACCCTGAACCATTTTTCAATTCTTTGAAATCACATAAAATCTTTAAAAAGCTTGGGAAATTTCATCAAATTCCATACAAGTTTGGTAACTCTTTGACATTCTTTGTAGTCCTTCCAAATGCCTTAACATCCTTTGAAATCTGTTGAAAATAACTGATGTATTGTTTATATATAAATTTAAAAATATATAATCTCATGTAAGAAGTCGGGAGGGGCGTTTAATGTTTCAAAGGCAATCCTTAGGTAATTAATACACGTTCTCTAAGGAACTTATTAGATTTCGAAAAAGATTGTTCAATTCAATCTATTTTCTCCTTATGTTTTTCTGAAAAACTTTGATCTCTTATTTTATTAAATTTTTAATTTGACCTAATTCGTTTAAAGGTCGTTGAAATCCACTTTCATCAGTGGTGTATTCACATGTCAGGCGATATTAAAATGTTTCGTGCAATGTTCACAAGAGGGAAAAAGTCAATTTTATGGGATTTCTTGTTCGCACTTACGAAACGGAAAAAAACTGCTCGGAAAATTTGAAGGTTTGGTCATGACGTACCGTTTGCTTTCGTCCTTAAAGGAAAATGTATTTTGTATTTGTATTTATTTAAGAAAAGTTCCTAGGGCTAAATAGCCCACTAAGGAACAGGATGATACAAGGTCATTACAAATTTGTGCAAGCACTGATCGGCAGAATACTTGAATAATCTTATAATTTAATCTATAAACTAAATCAAAGAAATAAATAGAGTCGACTTCAGAATACGTATCAAATTAGGTATAGGATTAATGCGTAGTAAATAACATTTAGTGATTAATTAGTAGCTTTTGTGCGACTATGTATATGCGAAATAAAAAAAATTACAAAAATTACAAAAGTTAATGAAAACAGAACTATATTAGAAGATGAAATATTCGAGAACCTAATAAAAGAGTGTACCAGGGAGTAATTTCAAGATTTAGGTTAGGAGTATCGTACAAATATTTTAAAAAGAGATTCCTGAAGTTATACAGGAAAGGTGCATGTCTTACATCGTAAGGAACTTGTTCCATAAACGGCAACCTCTTACTATAAATGATCTTTGAAGCTGACACGTTCTATGATAAGGAATCGTAAGAATTTTATGGCTTTCACGAAGCTTAGCCTGTGCTGGAAGGTCTCTGTCGACAAATTGCAAGAGGTCAAATAGACGTTCAGGAGCTTTGTTCCGAAAAAGAGTTTAAAGCAAATTACCCATAAAGAATTGTCTTCTCTTGGCAACATTTATCAAAATAGCTATAAGTCTGTATTACGTTATGTGTTTGTATTTAGGAAAATTGTAGGTAACACGGGCACAGGCGTTTAACGCAAGCTCGAGCTTTAAATTTAAATCGTCGGTCTAATCATCATATACTTAACAACCATAATCAAAGTGAGACAAGATTAGACTCGTAACCAAAAGAATCCGAGTGGAGGTAGGTAAAGAGTATTTGTTCCTATATAGCTGTTGTAGAATACTTTATATTTTCCTCAAGATGTTAATATACCTGTACCTTCCAGGACAAGGTATGGTTATGGAAATATACCAGATCTTTAACCACTTCCGAAAAAGGGATAGTGACATTCTCGATACTAAGGGGTGGACATGATGCCAGAGACTCAATCGACGGAAATGAAGTAGGTCCAACTACAATTGC
The DNA here is from genome assembly GCA_010014905.2 of Druon quercuslanigerum. Classification (NCBI taxonomy): domain Eukaryota; kingdom Metazoa; phylum Arthropoda; class Insecta; order Hymenoptera; family Cynipidae; genus Druon; species Druon quercuslanigerum. Next base: position 3,859 of record JAAAKG020149594.1, read on the forward strand.
CTGAGTTTTGACCGGGTTAAGAGTAAGTCCATTCTTCCAGGCCCAGATGATAACGCGATCGATATCCACTTGGACTAGAACAAGGAATCGACTGAGCGAAGAAATTGGTTCCGATAAGCAAATCTTGAAATTGTCAGCATATTTGTGGTAGCTGCAATGTTGAAGTTCACTTCCAAGGTCACAGGTGAACAAATTGAAGAGGAGGGGTGCCAGAATGGAGCCCTGAGGTACCCCACACTTGACCTCCCACCACTCAGAAAGCCCACCACTACTATTAATAACTCTGTGAGACCGATTATTAAAATAGTGCTTAAACCATTTAATGAAAGACTTGCAGACATTAAAAGATTTCAACTTCCGCAGGAGTAACTTATGATTAACCATATCAAATGCTTCGAAAAATCAAAGCAATAAGAGTGCTATATTTCGCCCGAAACCCTGACTACATCGAATCAATGGCCGTAGATATTTCCAGAAATTTGGATAGTTGCAGATGAACGATTTTTTCAAGTGGTTTGGGCAATACACATTAAATTGAAATTGGGCGGAAGTCTTTCGGGGAAGCAGGTGCAGAAATTTTAGGAGCAGGGCACATAACGGCCTTTTTCCAGATAACTGGAAAAATGCCGACCTGTAGGGAAGCATTATAAATATGTAAAAGAATAGGAAAGATTATATGAAGAGCAAGTTTAATAATTTTGATTTATATTTCATCAGTTCCAATGACAAGTCTGAAACTGAGAATGTAAAAAAAGTTTTAAAAAGGTCATTAGGCGGAAAATTACTATCTATAGATTCGTGCTTGGGCGGGATTAATCGTAAAGTCTAAGGAGATGCCAAATCTCGCCTTTCTTGTCTCTATGTGCAATCTCATTATAATTGTATTGATTGAACGCATCTAGAATTTTAGTTTGAACTAGGTTCCTAAGTATACGAAATTGAGCTAGAATTATACTACTTTTTCTTCTTTTTGCAAGTCTGCGCTTGCCATCACCTTCCCTCACCAAGTTTTTAAATTCAGATGTGATCCAGGGGGCAGCTTTATTGAAGTTTTTAGGGACCTGTAGCGGAGAAAATTTATCAAATGCCGAAACCAGGCAATTAGTGAGAGCGTCGATTTTATTATTTATTCATATCTGTATCTAGTAATATTTTTTCCCAACCATTCATCATTATGTGTTCGTGAAATATACGTGCATCAATATTTGAGAGATTCCGCACCAATCTTTGGATTTATTTTGAATTTGAATTATTGGAAAATTTAAAGGCAATGTTGATCAAATCGTAGCTAAAGAGAGTCCCGCAGAGTACGCCAAAGATTTTAAATATTGAGTATGATTAGAAGCGAGATTAATGTTCGTGTTAAAAGCTTCAGTTAGGATAATGCTTTTAAAGTTAGGAATAAGTGAAAAAATTGCCGCTTCGAACTCTGTGCCATAGGAGGCATTGGGTGGTTTATAAACCACTCTCACTAAAACACTTTCAGAAGTTGACTTGACTTCATCAAATAGAAATTCGCTCGGGAGATAAGTAGCCACTGGACTACAGTCCCACTCAGACTATTATGCAAAAAAGACGAACTCCACCACCCCTTCTCCGGGCTGTGTCTTTTCTAAGGAGCGAGTAGTTGACAATTACAATGTATCTAGAGAGTATATTTGGAGTTAAACAGGACTCAAAAAAAGCTATTACATGGTAGGAACATGTACTGAAAAAATGTTTTATTTCTCCAAAATGTTTTATTTCTAGAAAATGTGCCAAAAGAAGACTGTGCAATAACATAGAAAAATTTTAAGGTTTCCATTGACATATGGAAAGAAAGATTTTGTACAAAACAATTCTAAAATAGGAAGCCCCTGAAGCATGCGTAAAAAATGTCTAAGACAATGAACCATAATCAACGCACCCCAAACTAAGTGATTACAGTTGAAATTAGAAAATAGGCGATGAATACAAGTAAGTAGGATACTAAAAGAATAATTAACAAAGTCAAAAGCATTGCCGTAGATCTCTAGAAAAATACTCAACAAAAGTGGAAATGATTTTGAAAATCGATATCCGGATATCCAGAGAGCTTTGAATATTATGATGATATTATACTCAGTAAGACCAATATCAAGATTTAAAGCTACTAGTTTAAATATAATATCAAGTTTGCTGTTAGAAGATAGATATGTATAATGCATAAACAATTTAAAAATATTGAAGGTATAATTACCCACGGCCGTAAAATATATATTCAATAATAATATACATCATTGTGTATATTTTCATTTCTCAGATAGCATAGCCTAATTGTTATTGGAATCGTTCTATTACGTTGAAGCAGTGTCAGTTGTATGCTAGGCGTGCCGTCATGTTTTTGACAAAAGATCTTTCCTCCTGCAATTCAAAGATATCTAATCTTATTTTGTCTCTTGAAATCCAACGCAAATCGTACTTTTTTTCTCTGCTCAAATATCTTATCCCTTAATAACTGTCTGTTGAACTTGGCAATTATGGTAGGTGCAAGCAGTGGATTCGATATTGGGGATTTTGAAATGCGATAAACATTTAATAGGTCATCTTTTTTAAAGGGAGCATTCAGGGTGTTGGCAACGGATTCCAGGGCTGATGAAAGATCCTTATTTGGTTGAACAGGTAATTCGTGGATCTCGAGGGTACTTTCAAGCGCAGCTTTCTCTTGGTAGATAAGAGAAGATTCAAGAGAGGCGACCTTCAATTTCAGCGAGCATGACTCTGCCTTGATCTTTGAGACGTCATCCTCATTACTGACAGTTGAACTTTCAGGAAAATCAATTCTTCAAGAATTATCAGAAATGTCAGTCCTAATTTCCTGAAACGTAGTTTTAATTTAGAAATGCACTTATGCTGCTTGGTTTCGAATTCTTTAAGGATTTAGTCTACGCACAATCAATCTCAAAAGTTGCATATCTTTAAAATGATGTATAAAATAGACGAAACAAGATCTATTATTAATTTCTGTAAATATTGATGGAGGCTTGTAAGCACACTTCAGAAAAAAAGCAATTCAGGTTAAAATTCTTTATTTAACAGTAGTTATTTAAAGGTTTAGTTTTTTCTTTTTCTTCAGGGAAAAGTTACATTTTTTACTTAATCCTAATGATTAAGGCCTCATTTTATTCCTCGAAGGATTCTCTAAATTTCTTTTTGGTGTGATTTTATTAAAAGAAAATTATTTGAGAAATCATAGAGTTATTATTATTATAAACAATCATAGTAAAAAGCTTAATTAACACTACCCAAATAGAATTATAAAGAATTCTTAAAAAAATAAAATGGGACCTTGATCATTAGGATTAAATACGAATTGTAACCCTTCCCTAACGAGAAAGCAAAATCTAAAACTAAAAATAACTACTGTTAAGTAAAAAATTTTAAGCTGAATTATTTTTTCCTAAAGTACACTTAGAAGCTTCCGTCAAGATTTCCGGAAATCAATAGCAGATCTATCTTTTTTCAAATTTTGTAAAATCTCGCTGGAATGGAATACGCTTTTAAAGTCTAAAATAATTATCAAGGTTTTGGGACTTTTAAAACGATTTTAACCAATTTTTGTTCTTATTTCTATTAAAATCAGTAAGTTACGAACTCTCGATACGTATAGTCATATAGGCTTATCATTTACTTTTGAAAGTTTTTCAAACTTTTTGCTATGAAAATTAAAACTGCGAGATGGAAATCCAGGAAATTCAAGCAGTCTCCTCAAAGATAAGTTAACTAGAACATTTAAGATCAAATATTATGGCCGAAAATTAAATTGCAATTTATTTAACTATAGGTGACATTTTGAGTATTCAAAATGTCAATGAAAATTAAAATACCCTGCTCGCCAAAGGTTAGGTAAGGGGGGGGGGGGATTATCTTTTCATTATGTATTTTATTTCGATTATTTTCAAGAATTCGTCAGCTAAAAATTGCATAATACTTTCTTAACTTTATAAAATAAACTTTATAAACCTAATAAAATTTTTAAAAATGTTCAAATTTTATAAAATATCACTCCAATGGAATACACTTCTAAAGTTTAAAATAATTATCAAGATTGTGGCTTCTATAATATGGGATCACATGACCTGTCATCTAATGCAACGCTGCTGAAGACTGGTGACCTTTTCAGTATACAAACTGCCACCCAAGATGATTCTCTCGGTTCCACCACCCACCCCTTAACATAAACCCTTCCTTATTAACTGAAGTTTGGTGGGACGGACGTTATATCTACAGTTATCACTATATGAAGAATTTCTACTTAACTTGGACATGATTTCGACTCGCAAAATAAACTTATTGCATAAAGGCTGTAGTTGGGTGTATAATCCAAACAATGAATAATACAAACAATAAAATAGCCTCCGAAAGGATTGAAACTTTACTTGAAAAAAGCATGCACAGGGGAAATGTAAAAGTCAAGTTTCAGGCGATGAATGCAAACTGGGTGTTTGTAATGCTAGGAGTGTGAATGATCTCAAGTTAAAAGAATTACGAGAAACTATGCACGTAAGGAAACTAAATATTTCACGTGTACCTGAAACAAAGAAAAAGGGATGCGAAAGTAGGGACATAGATAACGGGCATCCAAAATCAGGATACAGAAAGAGTACTAGGTAATTTTGATTATCCAAGAACAAACTATAACGGAGATAAATTAGTTCGCTTATGCTTAGAAAAGGGTATGTTTATTACAAATACTTGGTTTAGGCATACAATGATTCACATGTACACCTGCTCTAAAGGAAATAGCCACAGTATAATTGAATTTGTTGTTGCCGATGAAAGACTAAGGGAGTTTGTCAAAGATAGAAGGGTCATGAGGGGATCTGAATGCAACATTGATCATTACCTTCTGATCTCCAAGCTTAACTTAGGTCGGGGATGGAGAAAAGAGAGAACCAAGAAAACAAAAAAAAAACTTGAATCAAAATTGAGAACCTACAGAAACCGGATGTGCGAATAGATTTCCAAAATATGATAATCGAAAGAATAGGCAATGCAACTTGGGAGGCGCTTATACGAAATACGGATATAGAAGGCGCATGGACTATGTTCCGGGATATCATTGTTAGATGTGCGATAGAAGTGTGTGGTACCGCGTTTGTAGGAAGAATGTGTGGTGATGCATGGTGGAATGATGAGATTGAGACTGCCCAAAAAACAAAAAAAGAAGCGTACAGGAGAACTTTGAACATGACAGGTCTTAGCGACGAGGAAAAAAATAGACGTATAAATGATTACAGACTCAATAAGAGGATACTCAAGCGATTAATTAAAGAAACTAAAGATAAAATGAAAATAGATGAAAATACAAAACGATTTTGAAGGAGGCAAGAAACTACTTTATAAAGCAGTGAAGGAAAATAAAAGTACAGAATTTGTCAACATGAGAAAAAGGAAAGGGCAAATGCAATATGAGGCAGGCGGGGTTAGAGACCATTTTAGGGTAGAATCCAGAGATGAAGATATAGGAAACAACAAATGCGATGTAGAACACAAGGCGTTAGAAAACTCGATTGACAAAGTCTGTGTCACTGAGTTTAGGGATATAATCAAGAACTTGAAAAATGGTAAAGCTTCCGGGGCAGACAGTATTAACGCTGAAATTCTTGAACACGGTGGTGAGTACACACCACATAGACTGTGCGAACTAATAAATCTATGCTTCGAAATAGGTGAAGTCCTAGGTGATTAGAAAAAAGCGATTATCGTGCCAATATACAAAAGAAAGGGAGATAAAAGCGACTGCGATAATTACAGAGGAATCAGCTTATTAAAAACCGTGAGTAAAATATACTTAAAAATACTTATTCGTGCGGTAATGAAAATAACAGAAGAATATTTACCTTAGGGAAGTCATTGGGAAGTCCTAAAAGAGTACGGAGTAAATGTATGGCTCCTACAAGCTATAAGAACAATATATAAGGGTGGCAAAGCAAGTGTAAGGGTAAATGGGAAATTGAGTGACTGGTTCGATATTTCGCAAGGCGTTAAACAAGGATGCGTTATGTCTTCATGGCTATTTATATTATTTATGGACAAGAGTTTAGGAATAGCTCTTTTCCACGAAGAACGTGTGGATCTCGAAACAGTAAGGGTGCGTGGGTTAGCGTTCGCAGATGATAAGGTTGTCATGGCAGAATCTATCGAA
>JAAAKG020149595.1:0-10024 GCA_010014905.2 Druon quercuslanigerum
GAAATTTCGTGATAAATAGCCCAGATCGTTGAATTAGCTAATAATCACGAATTTTCGTGATTAATAGAAACGGCCTTGTTCTTATGGGAAATAAGCATGAAAGTTCATGGTGCTTGCGTAACCTTGAAAACTTATTTTTTTAATGCATTCATTTGTTGTAGATTTGAACAAATTTCTGGGCGATAAGCATAAAAATTACAAGAACAAAAAATAGATTTACATATTTTTTCATCCAGCTGCCTTGATTTCGCTATCAGATAATTATTTTTATCACCAGCAATGAAAAACTTCATAAAAACCATCACACTCCTCACCTGACATAAAAATGCTCATCCTCTTCAAAGACATCATCATCAATAACTGACAACTTGATGGTCTTCTTCGTCTCTCCAGGTTCAAAGTTCAGTGTCCCCTTAGCAGGTACATAATCAGACCCAGCCTCAGCAGACCCATCTTCAGTGTAATAATCCACAGAACATGCATGATTAATATTTCCCCCAATTCTGCTGACTCCAACCTCAAAGGTGCCCACATTCTCCATAACCGTATAATGCCCAGGTTCAAAATACACTCTCTGAGCATTTACATTATCAATATCAACACTATCAGCCTCAGCCCTTTGCAATTCCGCTTTCACCTCACTCAAATCACTCTGGGCCCTTTCGCTAATCTTCCTACTCAAACTCCCAGCACCAACCATTTTCCTTGTAGCCTGGACCCTATAATAGGCCCTGCTTTTAGGCCCCTTCCCCAAAACCTCTTCATGAGCCATCACCTCCAGTTGCTCCAGACTCAATTGTGGATTCTTTTTCCTCAACTCCCTCAGCGTCTGAATATAATCTTTCCTAGTCTGCTCAAACTCCTTAGCCTCCTGAGTATCAACATCAGCAAATCTATCCACAATTCCCTGTACTCCATCATGCTGAGCTTTTATTTCCAACTCTACTCCTCCATCAGAGTCTCCACCCTCGACTTCCACAATCACACCCCTCTTGTTCATCCTGTAATCTTTGTGCAGATATTTGTAAATTAGCATCCTCCGATCAGCAACATAAGCAGTCAAGACAGTAGCCGGGAAGAATAAAAAGGTTAAAATCCCCTCCCAGACCTCTAGAATACCTGGGCTAAAAACTGCTAGGATCATGTAAAGCCAAACGTAGGCAAAGATGCTCCAGGTAGCTGTAACAAAAAATACTCGAAGATGCTTGATTTTTCTGCTCTCGTTGGAGGGAATCACAAAGACGCAAATGGCTATTATAACGAAAAGATTGTAGGCTGCCGAACCAACTATGGTTCCCGGACCTAATTCACCAGCCTCAAAATTTTTGGCATAGATCTCTATGATCGAGAGGAGGATCTCTGGGGCGCTGCTTCCTAGCGCCATCAGGGTTAGATTGGCTACCGTCTCGTTCCATACCCTCACGACAATTATCTGAGGTTCTCGACCTTGTCTCCGGACGACCAATTCTTTTTCCTTGGAGGTTATTACCTCGATAGCTGCCATGAACCTGTCGCTCACTATCGAGACTCCGATGAAAAGATACATCAAAATCAGAAAGTAAACCGTACCCCGGAAGACTAAGTCCACCATGTTTAGATTATCGATGGGGTGCCATAACGGAACCACCAAACCCGCCTCGCACGAGACTGAATAATTCCCGTGCATTTTCAATTTTTTGATAAACTGATCATCTGACTATCTTCACTGTGACATGTTATGTTTGGGCTATCGGGTTATTATATTGCTTGTGCAGATGATCTTTTTTTAATGATCAATAGATCATGCCTAAGATGCTGTGGTTTTCCTTAATTGTGTCTTTGACGACAAGAATTTAGTGCTCTCTTTCAGTTATGATTTTAAGTTATCTGTCAAAATGACCTTATCTACTTGGCGTCATATCTACTCATGTAATCAGGTATCCTTCCTTTCCTTAAGACTCGGAACTGGTATCAACCACAACTCTCACTAATTTTATTTGCCGAAAAAGCCAATTTCAAAACAAGTCGTTTGTTTACACACAACACTCGCGACACTGAATCCCACTTGTCACACTATAACCGTCACTTTCACCCTTCTAAACATGATCCTTCTCCGGCAATTTGCAGTATCTGCAATCTTTGAACTTTTCTTTCAATTAATTTAAAAAAATGTGGAATTCACTGTTTTATGAGGCCGAAGCGTTGGATCACCTTACTAGATGAATTTGAATGGGGATAAAATAATGTAGAGGAAATGGGCTACCGAGGAAACTCGCGAATTATACTTGCGTTAAATGCTCCCATCACGACGAAGTGGAACGCATAGAACGATACGGTTAAAACCGCGTTCGAGCGAACACTGAGCGGCTTGAGCTAGGCAGTTGCGGGAATCCCCCCTTTCACATTTCTTTCCGTCCCTTTTTCCTACAAGAGCCTCTCCCTTGTATAAGCGATCTCTGTATAACCGTCCCCTGCCAACCCACTAGCCACCCTTTGCGCATGCGCTTCTCGAAGAATGACATACTCAGCCACCCCAGAAGGGGATGCTGTTCCTTTACCAAAAATGTTTGTGGGAAATGTACGATTGCAGGGTGGTCCATATTATAAAGGTATTTTTTCATTTTAGCCTCCCCGAGTTCATGGTTTGGCAATGTTAAGAAAAATAAAGATGCATATAAAATTTCGTTTCTATTAAATAATGTCACATTAAATCTTGAGGTCAAAGGGATCTAACTCTAATCACTATCCTAGCAAATTATAGCTGCCTTTTATTTTCAAAGATCTCACCAAAGATAAAGCCAATACTTAAGTTTAAATCCAACATCAAGATCAAAGTAATACCACAAGGATTCTCTGTGATTTAGAGGTTGAATTCAAATTTAAATTAGAGTTATCTTCACAAGAATTTTAGGATTTCAAGCAATATTTAAAAAAAGTTCTGCTTTAATTTAATAGACGTGTCTGGTTAAAAAAATTTTTGTCATTAAAATTTTAATGACGATTTTTTAACTTGCAATATTTAAGTATAAGGAATTATAATGAACCGTGAAATTATTATTTTTTTAAGTGAAATTTGTGCGTCATCTATCTGCAAACCAGTGGTGCAGCGACAATTCCGAACCACGCACATATTCTTTGGATCTGTTTGAAAAATATTCTCGAAAATATTAGCATTGTAGTCACTAAATAAAAAAAAGGAAATGTGTGAAATTTTCTGCATTGACCAAAAGTGATCTAAGAAAATTCCGGAAAAGTCAATTCAATTTCCGAGTAGTTAGGAAGACTCCATGAAGGTATAAAAGTAAAAAATTATAGTAAATATTACAAGAAATTATGATTAAATTTATCAGATGAACTAATTAAAACAACCACCACAGAACTGGTCTACGAGAAATCTCTAATATATTTAACTACAATTAATTGTAAGGGCATATTTAGCATCCTATTATGTTTGTTTTAAACACAATTCTTTTTAGTGTATGAATAAAAGACAAAAATTGTATTGTTAATAACATTTTCTGTGGGCAAATATCCGAATTGGACGTTTTCTACTGTAAAAATGATTTTTTCTTAAATGTTGTTGAAGTCTTAAATGTCTTAAATTATGGCTTAGTTATTATAACTGAAAAAATTAATCAATATTAATATAGGTATATAAATTTCCTTAAACAATTTTACACTGGAAAAACTTATATTTATTTGCTCTCTTATAGAAAGAAAAAGGTACATTAACTATACTACAATAATTTTATATTAGTGATATTTAAAAGAGGAATTATTTAATAGTAATTATATAACAGTGCATCATAAAAAAATTTCTGTATGGAACAAATCAGACAATTCTATTTTATCAGTTTCTGGCTGACCCTTTCTCCGCGCTATGCGACCCCTCGAATCCTTGAAAAGCATTTCCACACTTAAGCCATCATAGCTTTTTTGACCAAGGATAGGCTCTCGGAAGAAAATAAAATCTCCCTTTCTGAAGTATAAATGGAAAGGAGAAAAAGATAGAAGGGAGTTGTTTTTATATATGTTGAGTGCAATACATATTTGTATACATGATTTGTGTATCCAACTAAAAGGTATTTTTTTCAATTTATCTGAATAAATATATGTATAGAAAACTAAATTATCATGGAAATGCAAAAATCTTTTTCCTAAAGAAATTAATGGAAAATCAATATATTACCGATACAATTTTACCTTAATTTGACATAAAGTGTAATTTCTATTCCAGGAATGATTTAATATCGAGTTGAATTCTTATTACTTCTCAACCAATTATAACATTTGCCGGAAATTGCAAACCGAATATGTACAGAAAAAAATCGTCATTTTAATAATATTATAGTTCATTTATGTAACGCAAGCATGATTTTCGTGTTTACAATTATGAGCCTATAATACTCCTAGGGGTATTATAGACTCATCGTCGTACTGCTCGCGTGCGCATTTACTGCCGCCCGCATACAATTATTATAGACTTGTCATCCTAACCTCAAATCTCAGGAGTAAAAAACTTATAAATCATACCTTTGTTACATAAAGTTAGAAAACTCCTTACTCTCGACCAGATATTTGATCAAAATCCCACGTCGAAAAATTACCCGGTTTCTCCGCGGAAATTCCAGTTGGAAATTCCGTTGAATTTCCGTCTGCAATTTGCAGCCTGTAATGGGCTCTGGAAGTTCCTATACAAATTTTTGCTATAATTAATGCTACCCCAGATGCTACCTCCAAGTGCTACCTCCAAGTGCTCCAGGTGTAAAAACACATTTTCCTAGAGGAAGTTGAGTTCTACATGAACCTAGGAGGGCATCAACCAATTTTGTGCATGACTCGTAATTATAAAATAACCTCCAAGATCACCAGGTGGAAAAAATACATCTCCCTCGCGGAAGTTAAGTTCTAAATAAACCTTAGAGGCAACCAACATAATTTTTTCATGATCCGTTATTATAAGATAACGTCCAAGTGCACCAGCTGTAAATAGCACATCTTCCTCGAGGAAGTTGTGTTATAAATGAACCTTGGAGGCCAAAAACTAATTTTTTGCATAAATCGTCATTATGCAATAACCTTCAAGAGCACCAGGTGTAAAAAACAACTTCCTGGAGGAAGTTGAGTTCTAAATAAACCTTGGAGGCCACCAACTAATTAGAACTCAACTTCCTCGAGGCAGATGGGTTTTTTTGCACCTTGTGCACTAAGAGATTATTTTATAATGACGAATCATTAAAAAATGTAATTAGTTGCCTCCAAGGTTCATTTAGAACTCAACTTCCTCGAGGGAGATGTATTTTTGACGGATCATGGCGCCGCTGGTGGGGCGCCAAATGCTGCTGACATACGCGGTTCGTTTAAATAGGGTTTTTTAAATATAGATTTGTGCCCGCGTGTCAAAGCTACAAACCAAAACTATAAGCGTATTTTCAAATTTCCTCTTCAAATTCGTTACCTACACGGTCCTATTTTGACCTATGTGAAATAGACTTTCGAATTTCTCGATTTTTCCTTTGTAATTTTGAATATTTTGTACGTATCTTAGCACAGCGCGATTGGCATAGAAATTTAAAAAATGTTAAGACGATTATGGTTTTCATAGGTTTAGTACCTTTGACATCACCTTAAAATATTAATGCCTTATAGTTCAATATTTTAGAATAAGATTTTTTAATAAAGGCTTCGTTGACATTAAAATCTAACTTCATGCTAATAAATTAAACTTAATCATATTTACTTTTAAGTTTACTTTCATATTTTCTTAAGCTTACAACGAATTTGAAAAGATTACACTCAAAATATTTAATATTTTTAAAAAATTAGATAACTTGCGTAGAGCTTTCTTTCGTTAAAGTGATTTTCTTGAGCGAAGTAAAAAAGCGAATAAATTTATAATTTTAGACGACAAAAACTTATACAAATAACTTAGAATTACATTCACAACATATATTTCAATAGTAAATTTTTTTTTACTTGTTACATAATATTTTATTTCAAGGTAAGTGTCCTTAGAGGTTGAACTTATGTATTTTAGTTTTACAAGCTAATAATTCTTAGTAACTTGTATTTCAAATAAATAATATCAAAATATCAACTATCAACTTCTTAGTGTAAATTCGCCATATTTTGATATTGTTTATTTTATACAATGTACTGCGATTTGTTAGCATGTTATTTCCATTTTTTTAAATGAACAAATCTAATTCGAGTGAATACTTTTTTAAGACTTTCAATTTTTTCATAAACGTGTTATTAATAAAACTCTATGTAATGATAATATTACGCTTTGGATCACTTTTTTTATTCAAAACTTGACCAATCTTATATAAAAAATATCATAAAATCCTATTCCATATCTTTAGTTCTGACCCTTTTATGTCACTTGCGACCCTTCTTAGACTTGAAAAGTATTCTGAGACTTCAGCAATTGCTTTCTCTTTTTTTATCGAGATCGCTCGTTCTCAAGGAAATAGAATGTCTTTTTCAGCTATGATGGAAATACAGAAAAAAAGCAGGGAAACATTTTTTTGGCTCTAAGGGTATATATATATATATATATATATATATATATATACTACTAGGAGCTAGTTAATTCAAGTAGACTAGAGTGCTGAGTATGCCCTTACTATAAATTCTGGCTACAATTATCAGATGTCTCTAGTTGACAATTTTCTGGTCAATTTTGCCAGAATATCTGGTAAGGTTAACTAGAAATCTTTACCAGACAGTTTTCTGGGAGCTTAAAATACAACGTTTTGGTCAACATAACTAGATATTCTGGTAAACTTAACTAGATGTTCTGGTAAGCTCAACCAGATTTTCGACTATTTATTTTCGATACTCTTCTACCTTCATGGAATCTTCCACAACTCCTCTAGAATTACATTGAAACAAATGTTACATTTTCCCAGAAAATATCATCTAACAATAGTTTCCGACTACAGAGTGCAGCAACTACGTTCCATTTCGCTAAAATTTCGTCTCTCTATAATCTATACGCGGATATACATATGTATGTATTAATAAATGGCTATAGATTCAATACTCGAAACAAAAGTATAAGCTTATTGTTGATGCATTCTGTTTCTGAAACTATTCGTTAAGACTATTTTGTTCGTTATTGTACATAATATACATGTAGTTCACTTGACATGGAAGTATTGCTGTAGCACTGGTGTTTAGACAGATAACGCGCAAATTTGTCTTATAACACAACTAAATTTACGGCTTACTATTATTATTTATACTTATATGATTAAAAGTGCGATAAACAAATCGCGATTCCTCATTTACGCCAAAGCATCACTTGACACGACATGAGACAAAATACAGATTTCTGGAAATCGACACATGAACGCGATACTTCTGTTAAGTAACGAGAACTTTATAGTCATAGTACCCATAATTTCGGATTATAATAACAGAAATTTGTTTAACTAGACGCGTCTAGTAACTTTAACTAGAACTTTTTTTAATGTAGTTAATTCACCGAATTTTTCTGATATCCGCCACATCGTAACTAGTTCAGTAATTCCTCAAATACACATTTTTCCGTGTATTCTGATTTGAAATTTCCTGACCACAGTGAATGCTGTTTGTGGGATGTTCTCACGTTGTATATTTATTCTGTTGACCAAAGTAATATCCAATCACGCATTTGCGCTCGATGATGCATTCACCTCACGCTACGCGATCGACCTTTCCATGTACCCCAAATTTGTAGGCAAGCTTTTTAAAACGAAAGGTCCAAGAATCGACTTCATTTGGTGATTGTGAATTCTCTTTAGTTGAAGCTCCTTCGGCTTTAATGAACACATTCTTATCATGTATCTTGTGCTTCGCACTCGATTTCATCGAAAATGCGAACTTTTCTAGATTATGTTCAACTCTATCAGTATATTTTCAACTATATCAGTACAAATCTTCTGTTTGTTGGTTAATTTAATATTTGTTTCTCATTTAGCATTACACGTGAGTCTGAACCATCCTAAAAAATGTCTATCATTTCAATAAACTTATATTATTTCCATTCATGATATGTATTAGTATTGAAACAAAAGTATTTTTAATGACTTATTTTTATCATTAAAAAAATAGGCATTTTATTAAAATAAAAATTATTATTAAACATTTTACTGCTACTTGTATCGTTTTGCCATAAATCTTATTTCTTTACATTTAATGCAGATGTAAATTAGGCAAATAATTTTGGTAAATAAAATGCTATTGTAGTTTATAACAAACGTGTAGATATTTTTTGGTTAAACAACTTTTGCCTTTTAATTTTGTTCGTCTCTTGTGTCGTTTTTCCACAAATTTTATTAAAAATTTTTTATCTTATTTTTTATGATTGAAGGAAAATCTAATCGTCCTATCTAAAAATGATTAATAAAAAATTTATAGACCTTTTTGGGGTGAGTAGTCTGTTAATTTAAGTTCGTACATTGTGCCGTTTTTAATTTTTAAATTTTTAATGTTATTTATTACGATCAAAACAAAAACTGCGTGCGCTTGTGCCGTTCATCCAAAACTTTAATTTTTAATTTTTAATGTTGTTTTTTGCGACTAAAAACGCAAACTATGCATCCTATCAAAAATTGATTAATGAGAAATTTGTAGATCTTTTCAGAACACGCAATTTTAGTTAATTCGTTTTTGTCTTATCTTGCATAGATTGGTGGTAAAATGGAAATTTTGAGTTTTTATTTTTTGTATGATAAAAATTTGATTTTTTAACTTTTCTACAAAATTAAAAAATTTGTCATGATAATCTTGTCAAATTTTAAAAAACAAATGTTTTTCTTATCTTGAATTTTTTTCATATCATGCATTGTTTGGCTTAAAATGTTCATTTTGGTTTATTTGTTTAGATTTTGAAAATGCTCTAACTCTGATAATTTTTATTTTATTAAAAAAAAGTTATGAGGAAAAATTGTTCGAGTTGCTAAGTACCATAAATAGACGTACATAGAATTTTTAAATCTTGAAAAAAAATAGTCTAAAATATTTTTAAAATGTGCTCACTTTTTGAATTTGCGTCTAAAATAGCTAGTTTACGAACTTGTTCTTTCTTTTTAGGCCTTAAAAAAGTGTGTCAAAGCAGAATTCAATCTGACAATCATTTTTTTCTGACTCAGAAGGTCTCAAAATGTAGAGATTTGAGGAAAACCGACAAAGTGAAATTTTACATTAAACCAATACCTTCGCATTAGGATGAGAATGTAAACATTTTGACGCACATTAACTAAAAAAGATCTCAATTTTAGTTAAAAATGTGATATAGTTAAAAAATTAATTATTTTTTATTTTTTTCCTGGTAGAATTTTTAATCCTCTTATGAAGTTTTTTTCTAGATTGAATCTGTTCTAAAAAAAATTCCTCTTGACCCTTTTTTATATCTCGCCTCATTTTCGAGAATTTTGCGAAAAATATTGATAAAATATTTTAAGATGGATTTTTTTTCTTAGCAAGACAATTTTATGGTGTCCTAATGATAAAGAAGAATATAATTTGACAGTCCTTACACGTTTTTTATCACAAGAAAATATTGTACTCTTAAGACTTTAAGAATCTTTAAGGATTTTATACGCACATTCACAAAAATCTAAAAAACAACGTGAGATAGGAAGAAACTTTAAACAGACATTTTTCTAGATCTTTAAAATGTTTCGAGGACAAGTAAGTGTACGAGTTGTATATGTTTTTACAACATTTCCTTAGAACATACCCTGCAGACACTTGCAAACAGTAAACGTTGTTAAACTTTCGGTAGAGGACTTTTGTCAGTAAGAAGTTAAAAATTGCGAGATTAAAAAAAAAATAATTTTACTTCTGTAGTTTGTTTGAAAAATTTTGAAATTTGATAATTTTAAGGAAGATGCACGGAGAAAAATGGATGTTCAAATGTAACATCTACATGTTCGGGATTAACATATTTTATGTTTAACTACAGGACAGCAATCTAAATTTTCAAAGTTAACATCTGTAGATATTAAAAAGTGAGATGTTACGTACTAACACCCAAAATGTTAAACTGAAATAT
>JAAAKG020149596.1:0-10024 GCA_010014905.2 Druon quercuslanigerum
CTGAAGAAAGATGCCATTCCAACTCAGTTTCCACATTGTCCAAAATATTTATCAAACGGCTAAAAACGCCGAAAGTCACCGACTAAGAGAAATTCTTCTCTTCGCAAAGTTCATAAAATTGAATTAAAGAATGGATTTGTTGAAGAAACAGAACTGGCGAGGGACTGCCGTTTTTGACCTAATTTTAAATGCAATAATCAAGGAAAGAGTGTTTAAATTTCCTTGTATTGTACATGGTAAAGAAGTATTAGCAAATATAATACAACAGTATTTAAAAACTCGAATGCGGCAGTTTGCCAAACAGACCATCGCTGACTAAAAAGTGAGAATAAAAGTAAGAAGAAATTAGCAAAGCTCACTAAAACCTAATTTTAATAATTTAAGTAAATAAATTATTTCTATTTTAATAGATATCTTATCTATTGCTCATTAAATAACTTATATTCCAAACTGCAACTTCATAGATTATTATAACAATCAAATGCTAGTAAGTATATAAAACGATTAAAAATTAATATATAGTTAATAATTGACTAGAAAATCCACTTTTTATTATATTGTTTATTATTTTTTAGGAAATTAATTTTAGTTGTCAGCTTATTTAACTTTTTATGTAAATTTAAAACTGAGATTAATTTAATCTGCTAGGATTATCACAATATTTTTTAATTTACATTTTCCCTTCATAGTGTATATAAAATTGTAGCAAAATTGTTTTCAAATATTTTCCGCTGTGACAATCAACTTCGGCAATTCCCAAGCTGAAACTTAACGTTGTCATTTACTCAACTTTTTCTCGGCAGAAATTAAAGATAAGATTTAAAGGATTCAATTTTTTTTAATTTCAGATTTTCAGGACATCTTTTCGAAGACATGAAACGAGCTGAACTCGAGGTAAAAAAATTCATAACTTTGCAATTAAATATTTGAATTTTCAGCTAAACAGATTACTGATATGTTGAACTCTTTCAAAAAAATTTTATTTTTACTTGGATTACCTTGCAGATTCTGACCTCGCTGTCTTGTTCGCTCAATCCTTGATGATAAGTCCATTTCTTCGGGCGCCGCTGCTTGGACTGACGATCTATCTGTGAAAAGACAAAAAAGAGTTATGAATTTTAAATTTTTCAAATACATTAAGAATAGTAAACTTCGTAGTTCTATTATTCCATTTTATTTCGTATCAGTCAGTTACAGCGTTTTAGTATCTCTATTTAAAGAAAAAAATAAATTTTGGGTAAAATTTTGAAAAACTATTTCTTTCATCGTCCATTCTTAAAATGTTTTTAAAAATTTGGTATAAAAATGTCAGATATGTCGAATTCTAAATTCAACAATAAAGCTAATCTCTAATGATATAGTTCAGTTTTCAAAACGGAAAAGATGAGTTCTCAACGAGAAATGTAAAAATTCATATTTCAGTTTGCAATAATATTTTGTTTTTAAATAAAAGGCAGTTGAATTCACACAAGAAAGACAAATTATGAACAAAATAGTTGAACCAAATAATTGAAATTGCAATGAAAACAGATTTT
The DNA here is from genome assembly GCA_010014905.2 of Druon quercuslanigerum. Classification (NCBI taxonomy): domain Eukaryota; kingdom Metazoa; phylum Arthropoda; class Insecta; order Hymenoptera; family Cynipidae; genus Druon; species Druon quercuslanigerum. The sequence goes on from JAAAKG020149596.1 coordinate 1,536, forward strand.
TCATTCCTAAATAATAAAAAATGTAAACGCTAGGCGTTTATAATAATTCGTGAACTTGTTTTAAAACTTTCCAGATTCTGTTCAAATTTGTTTTAGAAATTTCGGAATGTTTGGATTTTTTAAAATATACTCGTAAAATGTGTCTTGAAAAATAAATAATAATTAAAAATTTTCTGGTCAATTGTGAGAAATTTTCTTTTCCTCTTGAAGCCTTTCAAAATTCTTCAAATGCTTCTAAATTTTTCTATTGAAATTTTAAAGAACCTACATTTTGTTTTCATTTAAGTAAATCCCATTATTTGGTGCCAAATTTTATTACCCAAAAAATTGTATTGAGTCAACCAAATTGTTTGTTATCCATATAAGAGCTATATTCTAGGGTTGATTTAACAGAAATTTTATTTATTTATCCAAATCTTCTGAGTGTGCTAGCTCACATTACACCTACGACATCCATTTAAAAATCACAAACCCTTTAAAAGAATTGCAATTTTTGGAAAAATTAAATTCAACCGTATATTCGGGTTTACTCATCAATTTATATAAAGTTACCATATATAGTTGAATAAATTACCACAAATTTCCAGAAATGTATGGACATTTTTTAAAATGAATTTTGCGTAATTTATCTTCCGTTACCATAGGTTACCCGTGAATTTTGGTCAATTCATGGTAACTTTCCATATTTACCCCTAAAATGACCTTAAAGTACCGAATATTTCTTTAAACTTCAAGAAATTTATAAATATTTTATCAATGAATTTCGGATAATTTATGATAATTTACCATATTTACCAGTTAAATTATCATAAATTACCTATAATTACATCACTTTTCGGAAATTTATAAAAATGTTTAAAATAGAATTTTGGGTAATTTATTGTAAGTTGCGATATTTACCCGTTAAATGACCATCAAATGCCGAAAATTTCTTTAAATTTCGGGATATTTGTAAATGTTTTTCAATTGAATTTCGGGTAGTGTATGGTAATTTACCATATTTACGTGTGAAATTATCATAAATTATCAATAATTTCGTCATTTTTCGGAAACTTATAAAAATGTTTAAAATGGAATTTTGGGTAATTTATAGTACATTACCATATTTACACGTTAAATGGCCATAAATGACCGAAAATTTCTTTAAATTTCGGGATATTTGTAAATGTTTTTCAATTGAATTTCGGGTAGTGTATGGTAATTTACCATATTTACGTGTGAAATTATCATAAATTACCAATAATTTCGTAATTTTTCGGAAACTTATAAAAATGTTTAAAATTGAATTTGGGATAATTTATGGTAACTTACCATACTTACCTGTTAAATGACCCTAAACGACCAATAATTTTTTTAAATATTGGGAAATTTATAAAAATGTTTAAAATGAAATTTTGGGTAATTTATGGTAAATTACTATAAATCACCTGTAATATTAATATTATTATTATCTTCCGTTACCATGGATTACCCGTGATATTAACAGAAATAACAAAAAACTTCATATATGTCTAGCAATTCATGGTAAGTTACCATATTTACCCGTTTAATGACCATAAAATACCTAATATTTGTTCAAATTTTGGGAAATTTATAAATATTTTATCAATGAGTTTCGGATAAATTATGGTAATTTACCATACTGACTTGTCAAATTATCATAAATTACCAAAAATTTCATATTTTTTCGGAAATTTATAAAAATGATTAAAATTACAATTTGGGTAATTTTTGGTAATTTACAATATTTACCTGTAAAATTACGAGAAATTTAGTAATTCTATAAATTTTCGGAAATTAGAGACTTATAAAAATGTTTAAAATGGAATTTTGGGTAATTTACTGTACGTTACCATATTTACCCGTTAAATAGTCATAAATGACCGAAAATTTTTTTAAATTTCGGGAAATTTATAAATATGTTACAATTGAATTTCGCGTAATTTATGGTAATTTACCATATTTACCTGTAAAATTATCATGAATTACCAAAAAAATCCGTCAGTTTTCGGAAATTTATAAAAATATTTAAAATGGAATTTTAGGTAATTTACAGTACGTTACGATATTTACCCATTAAATAGCCGGGAAATTTTTAATATGTTACAATTGAATTTCGCATAATTGATGGTAATTTACCATATTTACCTGTCAAATTATCATAAATTAACACAAATTTCGTAAGTTTTCGGAAATTTATAAAAATGTTTAAAATTTAATTTGGGGTAATTTATGGTAATTTACCATATTTACCTGTGAAATGACCTTAAAGTAATTTCATAAGTTTTCGAAAATTTATAGCAACGCTAAAAATTGAATTTTGGGTAATTTATGGTAAGTTACGATATTAACCCGTTAAATTACCATGAAAGATCGATTACCTTTCAAATTTCGGGAAATGTATAAAAACGTTTAACATTGAATTTCGGGTATTATATGATAATGTACTATATCTACCTGTGAAATTATCATAAATTACCTATAATTTCATCAGTTTTCGGAAATTTATAAAAATGTTTAAAATGTAATTTTGGGTAATTTATGGTAAGTTACGATATTAACCCGTTAAATGAGCATAAATGACAGATTATTATTTTAAATTTCGGGACATTTATAAATATTTGATAATTGAATTTTGGGTAATTGATGGTAATTTACAAAATTTACCTGTGAAATTATCACAAATTACCAAAAATTTCATAAGCTCTCGGAAATTTATAAAAATCTTTAAAATTAAATTTTGGATAATTTACGGTAATTTACAATATTTATCTGTAAATTTACGAAAAATTTAGAATTTTCATAAATTTTCGGAAATTAAAAACATTTTTAATATTCTTTTTGGGCAATTTATAACAAGTTACCATAAATTACCGTCAAAATTAAAATAAACTAATTTCTTGTTAAAAATAAAATTATTTAGAACTGTATATAATAATTTGTTTTATCTGGCGTTAAAGATATTAATTTTTTCTTTTAATAAAGCTTAAACACTTTTTGTAATAATACCAAAATTTAGATTAATGGATAAATGATTTAAAATTTTCCAAAAAGAATGCCAAATGAAGCATTCGAACAATTGAAAAATATTTGGTCTTAGGTTTTTATTCTTAATAGGAATATGTAAACAATCTACAAATAGATTATTTTTTAATTTCAGAACTTCTTATAAATTGTAAATGTTAATCTGTTTTCATACAAGAATTAGTATACACAAATGCTTTTCTGTGGGACCCAGAATGAAACTTTGTAATATGAAGCTATTTATTTTTAAACATTCATAACCTTAACCCAAAAATGAAGCATCTCTTTCGAGAGGTTTAAAAACATGACTGCGCGCTTTTTCTGCCCTTCTTTCTATAAAAAACTCGTTTGTCGCGGAAACCATTAAAAAAAAGCATAATTAAGAATTAGGTCTAATTTGAAGGGCAGTGATAAGGAAGTTCACATTCCTGTTTATAATGGAACTGATGAATATTTAAGATTTATTAATGGAAAATTTTATTATTACATTTTCAGTTAAAATACTTAACTTTTAACCGTAAACTGAAAATATAGATAATTTTTCATATAAATAGTTAAATTGTCAACCAAACTGACGATTAATTGATAAAACACTAATTTTTTCAACAAAAATTATAATCGTTGATATTTCCATCAAAAAGGATTTTCAATTTCAATCAAATCTGTTGAATACAAGATAAAGATTAGCTACAGACTTAGTAAAAAAAATCATTTCAAAATTTCTGAAATGTTTAAAAAAGAGGAGCTTTCAAATAAAACGTAATAAAAAATAGGCCAATTATCATCCAAATATTATACATTTTAAGAAAAAATAGTATACTTCAATTTTAATTTCGTAAAACAAGTTTTTAACCAAATAAAATAAATTTTCTATCAAAAAGAATTCATAAATTTCATAAGAAATGTCTTGCAACAAGTCGAATAGTTGAATTTTTAATTTAAAGTATTGCATGGATTTTCCAGCAAGTATTAAAATAAAAAAATGTAGTTAAGTATTGATTGGAACAATTAATTTTTAATGAAAAGAAAGCTACAATTTCCTTTCATTTGAGCAAAAGAATTGACAATTTTTTTTCAAATTAAACAGTGAAATTATATTCCTTACAACAAAGTTTTTGTGCATAGTGGTGGTTTGTTTGAAATTTTTATTTAGTGCATTCGAGAGCCCAAAATAAGACCAGAATTCTGCTGTTCTTTATTTTTTCGAATTTTAGTTCTTATCTAGGGGGTAGTTTTATTTTTAGTAGGGATGGTTTCTGGAAATTGGTTGTTGTTACGTTTAAGAGCGCAAAAGAGCCAACATTTCTGACAGGTTTCCTTTTTTTTCTTTTAATTTTTATATGAAATGGGCAATACAGCCCAATAAGAGCCCAATAAGCCCAGAATTCTGATCCAAAGAAATTTGGGAATTACGTCTGTGGATGAGCTATGTTGATAGACCTTATTTTTATGCTAGAAGTTGATTGTGGGCATTAAAAGATGTATCAATTAAGACGACAAACGTCCCAACAGTTATTGTTAAATAAATGGGTTGTTTTTGGAATGATTAGGGACGAACAATAATTCGGTTCCTCAGTTATGCTTCAAAAATACCGTGTTAATATTTTATAAGTATTTTCCATCTTGATAGTTTCTTTTCTTTTAAATACGTTCTGGCCTAGTTATCTTTTAAATACACTTTTTTCATTAAAGAGGGTAGTTTTTTTAAAGAAGGGTCAATTTTACAAAAGCGATTCATAGAACATTGTAAAGCAAGCCGGCAAGCTAGCGCCGCCCTGTTTTCTCTAAAACTAAAAGAGTAAAAGAATTTGTTTTGTTTTTCGTTAGTAGCGCCGCTGAATTGTTTCGCCTAATTTTAACGGCGAGCCTACAGTAAGCCATCTTAGAATAAGCTAGTTTAAATGAGAGTGACCAGATTCACACTTTCGTATTTATTCTAGCTTATTCTGCACAGGCTTAATGTAGGCTCGCCGGTGTAACTCGGTGGTCACTTTACCGTCACTGAGTTGCGTAACCGTTACTTTCACAAGGTCCACTAGGATATCTCTGCACATCTGGGAATTTACCATATGTTCACGTTCACATATGGAACACACGTCAGTGTACACGTCAGCATGGCTTGAAGTTTTAAAAGTCAAGCACAAAAGAATAAAACTTCAAGAACAAAAATATATTATTATATTTACCAATGCAACTGAGGATCAACGCTGAAGCTAAGGCCAGGATATGATGGATAACCCGCATCTTTTCGAGTTAAGGAAACTCTGCTGAATTCAATGAGGAACGATTTGATGCACTATGTTTGTATTTATTATTTTTGTGTTTCCTCAGATTGTAAAGTGTGAAATGTAGTCGTTGGCTTTTTGGTTTTAGACTTCAAGATTTTCCACGTGTGGTATTTCGAAACATATAAGAGTCAATGTTTTAACAATCTTTTGAGTTTTCAGAGACGCTGTTTTTGACACAGAAAATTTGTGTAGTGTCTACTATCAGTGATGAATCATCACTGTTGTTGCTTCATATAAATATTTTTGAAAAATTCTCTAAAAACTAGGCCAGCCACTAAAATCGTGAAATCATTGTCCCTTCCTTTTCAAAGTTATGTACAGATTTTTTAAGATTAAAGGTCAAAGTAGCGGCATTTGGCATGGCATTTTGGAAATACAAAACAGGAAACGAAAATGAACGTTTCAGTTGAAAAAACGCACGATAATCATATCGTGCTTTTTTAAAGTTTTGAAGGATTATCATAACAACCTTTGGAACTTTTCTGAAAAATCGAAATTTTAAGTTGTGATCGCACAACAAATAAATAATTATTTTTGGACTCCAACCTTTAACATTAAAAAATAACCTTAGATTTTTTGATTCGATCTTTTAACGTCCGAAATCAACCCCTCTCTAGTACGCAGATACGACCAAAAATCAGAGACTCTATTGAGATTTTAAGATTCTCAAGTAGATTATTTTTTAACGTTAAGGGATGGAGCCCAAAAATGGAGACCCTATTTTCGAGGAGTCCCAAAAAGCCCAAAAATATTCCGTGATTAAATTACTGAATAAAGTCAATTTTTTGAAGGGAGTTGATTTTGGACGTTAAGGGTTGTTTGGAAAAATTTTTGTTGCGGATTTTAATATCCCAAAAAGCCCAAAATTATGACATAATTGAATTTTTATTATTTAGTAATGTGAATAAGTGGATATTCTGGGTTAATGTAAGCCAGCACCTCCACAAGAAAATTTATTTTTGAAAAAAGGAAAGGAGCCCAAAGATTTTCATTAGTGCCCAAAAAATACCAAATAATTCAATTTTTAATTAGAAAAAATCAAGTTTCATACAAAGAAATCAACTTTTAAATAAAAATAGAATAGTTCAGTTTTTAGTTCAAAAAAGTTAATATTTAACCAACAAAGTGATATTTTCTGCAGATTATTTCAATTTTTAAACAAAACAAGTGGATTTGACAAATTGTAGAACATTTTAACAAAAAGATAAAATTTTGTTTTTATAGTAAATTATGCAAGACTTTTTTCCGATATAAGACAAAATTTCTAATTAGGGCATCTATTTTATAAATAATAAAACACAGATTAATGTTTGACCAATAAAATTAGGATTAGATTTCAACAAAGAAAATTAATTTTCTGCCAAAAAGTCGAGTTTCGTAACAAAAATGTTAATTTTATAACAAAAAAGACGAATTATCGAATAAATAGTGGAGTTTGTAACTGAAAAAAGATAAATTTTTAATTAGAAATACGAATATAAATCCAGATCGTGCCCCGATCGGATCGAATACTTCGATTCGATCGGCCCGTCGATCGAATGTCGAATATTCGACATTCGATCCGTGTTGCGGTCAGATCGAATATTTCGATTCGATCGGCGCGTCGATCGAATGTAGAATATTCGACATTCGATCCGTGTTGCGGTCAGATCGAATATTTCGATTCGATCGGCGCGTCGATAGAATGTAGAATATTCGACATTCGATCCGTGTTGCGGTCAGATCGAATATTTCGATTCGATCGGCGTCATAGCACTTTCAAAATCCTACAAGATTATCATAACAACTTTTTTAATTTTCTTGAAGAATCAAAAATTAACGCAAAAAGGATCAAACAATTTGTTATGAATAATTTTTTGATATGAAGAGTATCTAAATTTTTGGCCTAAATTATCTCTACAAAGTTGATTCGAACTAGTTTAGGTAGCATGCGTATTTTTAGTTTAAATCATAAAAACAACATTAAAAGTAAACAAATAGATACTATGAATTGTAGTAATGCAAATTTATTGAAATTATGTAGGAGATTGTCGTCAGAGTTGGGCCACTGTCAGAATTGGGCCACCACTGTATTTGGTATATAACAAGAGCTGCCATCGGTGCAAATGCATGGAACTATTCGTCTCGATGACGGCTAACTTTTAAAAGCATTGAAAGTCGCAGAAATTATTTCCAAAAAGTTTCAGGCCATCGTCTTGTTTTTGAAAGTATTGAAAGTTTTGCAAAACTCGAAAAAAAGTGCCCAGAACTCGGAAAAACCATGCCGAAATTGAAGTAAGTATATAATAATATTGTTTGGTCAACCATTAACAATTTTCGAAAAGGAAATTTTGATTCCTTAACCTCTCCGGCTGTAGTGAGTTGCGATCAAAAAACAAGAATGTTGTTAGAGTTGGGTCACTCGTGTAGTCAGAGTTGGGCCACATCCTTTTATTTTTCTATCAGTGAAATATTATTTCTTAGCATGTTTTTCGCACCGTTAAACATTAAAATAATAAATTGTAGAAATTAAAGTCTCATTTCATGAGTAAAAAATAAGTAAATAACCATTTTTGCAATAACAAAGAATATGAAAATTTAAATTATAGATAAAAAATTGCCTTTTTTCAGTGTTTATCGATACAAGCGAGGAAGTATTTTTATAGAAAATTTGTATAAGAGTGCATTATGCATTCTTCATAAGAGTTACCTAATATGTAAATATAGGAAAAAGTTTTAAATTAAATTTTTTTAATTAAATTTTTTCTTTAAAAAAAACATTTTTTTCTCGGGAGATTCTGCGACTTTAAGTTCAAAACCTTCCTGAATTGAAATGGATTTGGTCCATTCTTTGCGAAAAGTGAAAACTTTAGGCCCTTGCATATTGCAAGCCAGTTGACAAATGGACCTATGGTTTGGTGAATTATTATAAGTCCACTAGTACTATAATTTAGCCAAGTTTCAACACAATAATAAAACAATAATTTCAGGTGAAAACACTGAGTTGGGAAACAATCTCTTCCGTCAAAAATGACGCTAATTTTCCATTTTCTGACATCAATTAATAATTGCCAACCTAAATTTTCAGATTAAATAATTTGTGGAGTTTATTATGTTGATCAAGCTACTGCGATAAATCTTCGTATTTGCAATAATCTCGGTAATGTATCTGATTTGATAAATTTATTTAAAAATATT